>JAHWFP010034393.1:0-11654 GCA_023313725.1 Lithobius niger | reverse complement strand
TCGGATGGCAGTCAGTGGCCACCAGGTCCTTGCCATTCCGGTTGCATTTGCAACAAACTTATACTTATACTAAAGGCTTGCAAGTTTGCATATATACTCCGAGCATTAACAAGTACACATTGTAAATAACTTTGATAACCAATTTGGTTTACAACTTCATGCTTCTCTACCAAGTATGGTCTGCGGGATCACCCATTAATGACCCCAGTTTCCCTGATAATCAGGGCATGGAATTGCATTTGATATTTCGTTTGATAGAATTTCCTTTCCATGGTTAGTTAAGTGGATACCATCCCGTGCAAAGAATCCGTGTCTGCCAAGAACTTGGTTCCACACCGACACGAAACCAATGCCTATACTTAAACACACTCGATACAGCTCACTATTTGCACATATTAGGTTGTTGTAACGCTGGTGTTTGTTTTTGCTTCTGTTTCCTGGTTGGGGCAACAAACCACAGCATATTAACCTAGCACCAGGTTTTATTTGCCAAATGGCAAGGGCTGCGTCCTTAATACTATTTGTAATTTCAAATGGTGTCTTATCATCGATATTGTTACCACCGGCACACAAAATCACAACTGGGTCCTCGGAAGTGTCACGAAGTACGGCAGGCAGTTTTTCGGCCAGCTGTTCTACGCGAAGGCCCGGATACGTCCAGATTAAAGAGTCCCCTAGACTTTTCCACAGTCTAATAGCACGGACGTGGGAATCGCCAACGATGATTATTTTCTTTTTCCTTTGATTCTGATGGTTACTGGACGAATCTGTAGCACTGGGCTCAGAGATAAGGTCCGAACTATGGTTCCTAAGGTGGCGGTTTGCAAGAAAACGCGAATCCGGATAGGTTGGATTATTTCTTTCCTGTGTGAGAAGGAGGTTGTCCCATGCTTTCATCTTTTTTGCTGGGTCACGAGGTAAGCATTTATTTTTATGTAATCTTTCGCTTTCAAGTAATGTATTTGCAATGGTAATTGTAGGTCCAGATCCCACACCGATGGTTTGACTATCCATGGTTACATTTAATTTTTGTTTATCAATAAGTGGATCCTGAACTTCCCCAGCTGGTGACTGCAGTAATACGGTACTGACTTTAAATTTTTGAGTCCCTGCAGTGGTTTTCATGGATGGAACAAGATTTTGCTTTATATCCCAAACAGTCTTCGAGAACTTGTCAATTGTGTCCACGAACTTCAGTGACTGATGAAGTACAACATTTTCAAGTTTTGATTCCATGGTTGACATACTGATAGACATGAAGTCCTTAAAGGAGTCCAGAAAAATGGCTAGAGTATCGCTTAATGAATCCAATCGTCTGCTCCATTTAACGTTAAGTTTCTCTTCGATCTGCTTGCAAGCAACAGCAGCAAGCTTTGTCCGCAGGTTTAGGTTGCTCTTTTTTAGCTTCCTGGCACGGGTTTTTTTTAGACTGTTCTACATCATTGCTATACATCCAGGTTGGAACTGCAACCCCAGAAATAGGTGACCTATCCACTCCTGGAACAAAACATGACGAATGGTTTCAAACCACATTAAACAGTGTGTCCAGTTTGACCCCAATTGCTGTCAAATCAAGGTCACGCTCGATGCGGTCAATGTCATGGTCCCGTTTTAATTTGCTCATCTCCATTCCAATTTCTGCAACTGACCTTGACAAGAATTCATTTGAGTAGCCAACATTGGGATTTTGTTTCTCAACAAGTAATTTAGAAAAGTCACTACCAGATTGTTTGTTTTTTGGGGGGGGGGGGGTGCATGGATTTTTACTTTTTGTGAAAAATTCTGACTCCATGTGTATTAATGGAGCTGTGGCTAATGAGTCATCAGATAGGCACAAACTATGCATGGTCGAGGGAGGAGAAACATATGGTGGATTTAGTTCCTTCTTAAACTCCTCCTGTGCTGAACTCAAAAAGGAATCTTGATTTGTATACGATTTGTTTGAGTAATCCATGATGCTCAAATTTTCTTCCGTGAGTTGTGAATTTTGGTTCAACCGTTTTGACTTTTTTTCTTCTTGGTGTCACAGATTTAAAGACTGGGTCAGTATCGGAATTTTTTTTTCTTCTTTCCCATCTCTCCTTGTTGCCTCGTAATTCTCTTCGAAAAAGATGGAGTGCTTCGTTTTAGCATCATTTAGGCGAAGTTCAGTATGTTAGGCAATCCAGTAAAAAGATACGGGGAAAATGTACGATAAAAAGGTTTCAAAAAAGTTTGTATTTAAAAGGTGTTTCCAAAGTGCCTCTCCATATAGCGACCGTTTTATGGTTTTTTCTCCAAAGAAAAGAAAACCTAAAAAAAAATGTTGTAAAAATGGTCCAAAAAATCCAAATTTGGGTGGAAATGGGGCAGGAGGTCATAGGGAACCTCTCCAGGCCGAAACTCGCCAAAAAAATTTTTTTGTTAATACCTGCCCAGGACTGGTTTTGAACCCACGTCTTCACCAATGTTATTAGGTAATACTAAACAAAATGGATGCCTCCACTAGCTGGATGTCAACAAAAACTTTGAGCACTAATATCTTCTCACCAAGTTTAGTGTAAGGCTCCAAAACACTCCCAAAAGGGTCTAGGGATATTTGTAATGAGTTGAGTTCCAACAGCAAAATCCACACTGGAGCTGGATCAACAAAACAAAGATAGTCTATGGAGCCCACATCAGGGGCCTGGCAGGGGCCTGGAACTTCTTTATTTACTATATAGTATGGTAGCAGGGCCAAAAATCTGGAAGTAAGGTCAGCCCAATATTTTATGGTGTTCTTCAAGGCATACTTAATGAAATTCTGCATGGTGCCACTCTGTCACCCTTGAGCAAATTTTAATATTCAAGATGGCGGCCAAGATGGCTAAAAAGTCATATATCGGCCATATCTTCGCTTTAGAGCAAACAGGATAATCATTTTGGTGCCTAATACTACGTTTTCAGGGTCAGGGAATATTAATAACGGATTATCTTGTTGATAAAATATACGTCCCTTTTTTTTTAGGGGCTGGTGTCACAGTCACCATTTCAACTTTCAACTGCAATAATTCTGCCGTTTCTAATTTAGGTGGAAGACCCCAATTAAATTCAATCGAAAGGTGTGAATGTCTTCTTTGCATCAAGGGTAAATAAATGGGTTTGCCATTGTTAGGGACCGAGCTACACCCATTTTTTTAGGGACTGGTATCACAGTAACCGTTCGAATTTTCACTCATTTTTAACTTTCAACTGCTATTCTGCCGTTTTTAATTTAGGTAGAAGACCCCAATTCGATTCAGCAATTTCTGATAATAGAGTCCTCATAATCACTACGGGCTACACTGCAGCATTTTGGGAAGTCTTATAAACAACATAGTTGGCAAGGGTAGGACATAGTCGTAAAGTTCTGTGGGACCTCTTTTTTTTTGTTTTGTTACTAGTATTGAACCAGGGGTGGGGGGGGGGGGGTTGTTACAATTGACAGGTTTTTGGAAAAAACAAAAGCGGCAAGGAACTGCAAAAAAAATGTTCAATGATGCCGAGTTGATTATCCACAACTCAACCATGCATGCAGCTCTTCGGACCAATCGATCGTAGAGGTAATCTCATTCAGAATAACGTAGCATTTCTGAAATTTCGTTTTGGTTGCATTTGGAACCATGTGTCGATAGCGCAAACCGTTCTGGAAATATCTTCAAAAATTAAAAAAATATACTTGAAAATAAGGGTGTTATTTTGGCGAAAAAACATGGCCACCCTGGGGATCGAACTCAGGACCTCCGGGAGTCAAGACTACAGCCTTACCCATACACCCAACTAGAATAGATACTATAGAATTGAAAATAAGGGTGTTATTTGGTATTTGGAGACTTAGAATTGACAGGAAAAAATACAGCCACTCTAGGATCGAACCCATGACCTGTAAGAGTGAGAACAGTCTTAGCCACACAACCAACAGGAACAGAACAAAGATGCTTGAAAATAAGGAAGTTATTTGGTCTTTGAAGCCTTAGAATTGACAGGGGAAAAAATGAGGATTTTGGGGCTAGAACCCCGGACCTCTGGGAGTGAAGACCAGAGATTTACGCACAAATCTAACGGTAACAGTAGACACCGGAAAATAAAGATGATATTTGAGCATCTGTACACTTTGCATTGAAAGAAAAAATACCGCCACTCTGCGGTTCGAACCCACCACCTTTGGTACTGAAAGCTGGCATGTTATTGCAGAACGAAACTGGAATCGGTATGAAAGGATTGAAAGTAACCTGCCTTAACCTAAAGGTACCCAGAATGGGCGGCCATTTTGTTCTATTTCAGTCAGGAAAATGGCCACCAAGAATGGACTCTTCCAAATTGAATCGAGTTCTCTTTGGTCAAAAATATGTCTTTTGTCCTGCTAGTGGTCAGTTACGATTGTGCATAAATTAGGCGGCTATTTTGTTCGACTTTTGTCAATGTTTTAGTTTTTGAAATTGGGTTGTAATTCCAAGGGGTGGTGGGTAGTTAGGTTTTAAAAGGAAATTAATATGCCAGGGGTCTTGAGCAAGATCACATGACCAGTCAGTGTGTGTTTGGCTTTCAGGCTGATTAGGTGTCTAGGGCAAGAGTAGCAGCAAGGTACCATGGGTCTAACGTTGCAAAAATGGTAATATTTTGAGTTATTACTAGAGGGGAAAACCAAATAAAACAGTCCAAATCCAGTCAAACTGACACCAACATCGTCTGGTGGGTCCTCTTAACTCGTGCCTAAGTCAATAAAAACGTTCAAAAGTGAACCCAACATTGCCTGGCCCACTTGGCTCCTCTACCTTCTTAAATGTGCCTGAAATTCAATAAAAAACAAGCCAAAAACATTGTCTGGGGTGCCATTTTTCCCCAGTTATTCTCTAAATCGTCTACCCTCTAACTGCCTCCTATCAAACCCTTTGCAGGACCTTCTAGGACCTCTTGAAATTAGGAACGTACCCACCTAAAATTTGGGGGTACCACTGTCATTCCTTGATGCTTGAAAAAAATTGCTTGTAAGCAGACTTGAACCAACAATCTATTGCATTGTAGACCAGAAACCTACCTCTGAGCCATTGCAGGCAGACATGTCAGTCTTACCATGAATGGTACCTTAAGTACTGCCAATCTGAACCAAGAAAGGGAAAAGGAATTTCACATTTAACAAGAATGGCAACACTGCCATGAGACCCATTACAGCTGATCCCGATGAAGCGTGTAATCAGTGATGACTGGGTTTGTAATGTTTGTACGATGGATTTCTGAAACACGACGTCACGACGTCACGATTTTTCGGCACCCTGTGTGTGCTTTCAGTTCATCAAGTTTACTGTTCATCCCCTGGGCATTAAAGTAAGTAACTTTCATGAGAGAATGCTTTCGTCTCTGGATTTGTGTTGTGAGAGGTAAGCCACTCATTTTCTGCAGCAGTTAATTGTTAATGTAATGTAAGAGGGTGAGGTGTGGACGAGTGGGGCCAAGTCAACCAGCGCGGCGAACGTGGAGTTTGATTTGTGGACAGCGATGGTGGCCTGGCTCTGATTAATTACAGCCAGCAAAGCAGAAACTAAGATGAGGCGCAACAACAGAGACGCCAGAGATCACGTCATCATGAAGTGCTGAAAGATGCTGCGGCGCTGGAAAAAAAAATACGAACACACCTCTGTTGAGAATAAATGGCGGAGCGGCACTCCCCCTGGGAAAAAAGTGCGGCAGCTACCCTCCTGTGAGCTCCTCCACGTCTTCACCATTACTAGTAAGGAAGGAGAACATGAATTAAACCGGGAAACTACCGATCGATACAGGGCCAACAGATCTTTAGAATGGGCAGTGTACATGTCATACTACTAAAGGAAAAGGGTACTGATTGTCTCACATTACTCTGATTGGTAGTTCTGGCAAGTACTTTACCAGTAAACCCCTATCTACTGTAGCTACTGCTCAAGCTCGGATTGGCTTATTACAAGCAACTAGGCTGAGTGCTCACACCATGTAGCCACCACGACCACTGGAAGTTTGATACTGCAGTAAAGAGCAAGTAACAATTTCGTTTGCTGGCTTATTGTTTTCAACAGTGTTGGAGAAGGCAAGGAACGTAAAGAGTTGTATTAAATTAAATTAGGTTAAATTAAATGTAATTTGTTATTACACTATGATGTAAATTAAATTAAGTTAAATTTGTTAATTCACTATGATGTTAACATTATCATAACGTCGTACTAGTTGTTCTCTAGTTGTTCTAGTTGTTATTAGGTTTGCATTTGTTGTTGAGACTATAAATTGTTACCGATGGTTAGTGGGGAGGTCTATTGTTGAAGGAAGCATGGTAGCGAAAAGTAACATGTATTATATCAAAAACCAAAACTGGTAAAAGGGCTCTGCCCTTCAAAGGAGTGATATCAACACACCAAAACATTCGCCAAGTTAATCGCACTGCCAAATAGTTCGCAGATTAAATGAAAACTAGAACGTTTCCTTTTGGTAGTAATGTTCAAGTTTTCATTTAACGTCCAAAGTATTATTCGATTTCGGTGGGACTAACTTAGCGAATGTTTGGTGTGATGATATGCCTCCTTTGAAGGGCCGAACCATTCGGAACGTAACGGTCCCTTTTACCAGTTTTGGTTTTCTATATGATATCAGTTTTTTTTTTATTTTAAGTTGTATTAGACGAGTCATGGACACTTCACCGAATTTAACTACACCGACGGACAAATGACCGACACAGAGGGACCGAAAACAAATTAACCGAAAAACAAAACACGGACGAATATATAGCCTACGGACACATGACCGACGACCAAAAACCCGAAACAACGAACACCGACAGTGACATTTGACCGACAAGACAATATACCGAAATTGTTAAAAATGAGTAACATAATAACTGTTTTTAATACTGCAATGTTTTAGTTGCATTTTTAGCTGCAATTTAGTACCAATTTCATTAGCAATAATTAACAAAAACTATAATTTCTTACATTTGATCCTCTGGTCGAATTGGAAAGAACTAACTCTTTTTTTTTGGGGGGGGGGGGGAGGGGCCGGCCGGTTGAGAGGAAATGTGTATAACAACAACAAGCAAGATATAACCAACGTTAATGGAATTTTAGGTGGCGGAACAATGTATTGAAAAGAATATGATGCTTTTCTACCTCAAACTACAATAAAAAAAAATATAAGAAAATACTAAAATTTAAAAAAACGTAGCCTAATTATTACGGGATTTACCAAGGACGAATTGGAAGAAAATTCCTTATCTTCAGAGAGCGGTGAGGGGGTGGAGGAAGGGATCGAAAGGAATATTTTACAATTCCTAACTCACAAATAACAACAAAAATACTGATAAAAAAAAAGAATTTCGGGATTTACCAAGGACGAATGGAAGGAAATTACTTTCTTCATTTTTTAGGGATGGGTGAGGGAGGGGGAAGGAAAAACAACAACAAAAAATAACGGTATTTCGAGGGGGAGGGGAGACAAGACATTGAAAACAATATGATGCTTCCCTAGCTCACAAACAACAACAAAATTACTAATAAAAAAAAGGGATTTAGGACCTATTTTTGTTGGGGGTGGCGGGAAAAAATGGAAACGAATATTATGGAATTGCTAGCTCACAAACAACAAAAATACTAATGAAAAAACAAAATTTCGGGATTTACATAGGACGAATAGGAAGGAAATTACATTCTTTTTTTTTGGCGGTGGAGGGGGGGAGGGAGAAGGAATAACAAAAAACAATATACACACAAAAATAAAAAATAAATAACAGTATTTCTGGGTGGAGAACAAGGCATTGAAAGGAACATGATGCTTTCCTAGCTCAAAAAAAAATTACTAATAGAAGACTCTCGGAATTTACCAAGTACGAATTGGTAGGAAATTCCTTAGGTGAAGGCATCGAAAAAAGTATGCAATTCCCAGCTCACAAACAACAAAAATACAAAAAAAAAATGGATTTACTAAGGAGAAATTGAAAGAAAATTACTTTCTTTTGGGGGGCCGGGGAGAGGGGGTTGGAAGAAAGGAATTGGAATAACACCAAAAAACAAAATACACACAAAAATAACGGTATTTCTGGGTGAAGGAACAAGGCATTGAAAGGAATATGGCACTTTCCTAGCTCTCAAATAAAAAAAATACTAATAAAAAAAAAGGAATTACGGAATTTACAAATGACGAATTGAAAGGAAATTACTTTCATTTTGGGGAGGGGGATATGAAATGTACATAATGATAAAAAAAAAACAACACTTCATCGAACTACTCTATACAAAATTAAAAAAAAAATAACTTAAACGGCCCAAGAACCTAAGAAAGCTAAATTACACAAAAGCATTTCGGCTAATTTCGGCACTATCCATACGATCAAATGTCACTGTCGGTTAAAACACCCACGGTTATCTGCCTGCCGGTCAAGTGTCCGGAGGTGAAATGACCAACGATCATAAAAATCTCGGCCAAACATTTTCGGTCATACAACGACGATCACTGTCTGTAGTTCTCTTGGGTTACGGTAATAGTAGGTGCTACCCATTAGAACAAATCTGCAGGCTAGTTGAGTTGACTCGTAATAATGTGCCACGTCAGCAATAGCTTAAGTGCCCATTTTTCCAATATTTTAATTTCGTATCACTCCTTTGGGAGTCCGAACCATTCTCAACTTGAGTCCGAACCATTCTCCTCTTTAATAGTTTCGACTTTATTTTGACATTCTGTTTGTTTTTCGTAAATTGAACATACAGACACAATTTCTTTGACAACGTTGTTCAGATTTATCGCGACACACTAGCATGTTTCTAGATACGCACGTCAGTATACACGTTGTCATTGTCCAAACTTTGGCCGTCCAATGAGAGACGATGCCGACAATACTAACAATGGTTGTAACAATACTTTCGTACTTACGCGCCCTCCCACGCCATTCCCGTTACACACCGTTCTGTGTCAAACAGAAAAGTTATGCAGTTCGTTTCGTACTATAGCCATTCGTCCAATTTCATAGGTGGAAGCCATCCCGCTATCACAGTATCGGTGAATAATCACCCTATGGGAATTAACATGGGGATGAGCGGACTAGAAGTATAGTTAGCTAACTAGTCACACATTTGCAACTTTATTAAGGGTCAGATTTTGCATTGAAAGCCGCATTGCTGACATTTCTACACAAGTTAATTTTTGACAGGTGGGTCATTGCTCTCCATTTTACCAAAATTTAAGCGTTTGTACCGCATTTTTCCTCCAAGTACCTGAAATGTGCCTAACTATGCTTCAGGATATAAGACACTTAGGCTATGGCGTCGCGCTATATAATGGTTTACGTCCTCGACAATTGAATTGATGTGATGTTTATTGCGCATCTTGGCACGACACACATGCAACTGTCTACCTTGTAGATTCCCCCAGAAGGAATACTGCCCTACAGTAGTAAAATCAAGGGACAACCCGACTTACATGACTGCCAGCATCTTATTTGCTTTAAAATTAAGTTAAATTAAATTAAGAATGTGGTTCAGCTAAAGAATCTTATGCGGACCACGCTTTGCACGTTTGAACGTGGTTGTTCCATCTTTCGTACCTTTTCTATCTGTACAGTGTCCTTACGTGTTTTAGGTTCAGGATTATAAGGCTCAGGATCATACCGGGCGTACCTGAAAGGTCTGGCCAAACTTTCAGGGTGTAGTCTATGATCAAAAGTAAGACTAAAAAGTCCTATAAACATGGGTCCGGAAATGCATCCGTTTTTCGTTACAGCCCCCCCCCCCCCAAGTTAGGGGTAAAACGTTGAAGTTTTTCCATAACTTCCCACCTAATTTCTCCAAACAACTACAATTGGCACATCCTTCTTGCAATTTCATTACTTCATAATGTAGATAGGAAAACTTTGCGGTTGGGGCAGTAATGGAGGAGGGGGGGGGGGGGACTCTTTAGTGGTTTTACTGAAACAAACGCTGCATCGCCATGCAGAGCACCAAAATCCTAAACTGAAGACGATAGCAAATTGGAGATTTTTTGAAGATTTAGCAAAGAGAGAATTTGTGCCTTTTGTGGCTACAAAAGGTGCTTGATATGTCCACCATGCGATCCAACGCAGGCAAGGGTACGTCTTGCCATTTACATGGTGTATTTCGGATCGTATGGCAACACTCGACAACCCGCTGCCGAAGGACTTCCTCGTTGTCGATTGCAACTGAATACACAGGTGACTCTAGGTGTCCCCCACAAGTAAAAGTCAATACAAGTGGATACAGTTCTGGTGAACGTGGGGGCACGCATGCGGTACACCTCGACCAAAAGTTAAAATGTAGCGGAGCACCGTCATGCATGAACTACATTCGTTGTCTGACACACAGTGGAACATCCTGCAGTAAGGTAGGCAACTCGTGTACGAGAAACCGTTGATAGCTTTCACCATTTAGACGTGGTGCCAACACATAGGGACGTATTAATTCGTCACCAACAATGCCCGCCCAAACATTCAGACGAAACCTCTGTTGGTGTCTACCTGGGACAATGCCGCTTGGATTTTCCTCTGCCCACATGTGGTTAATGGTGCCATGCCTGGTGAAGCAAGCTTCATCAGTGAACAGAACTGACGAAATGAACATAGGGTCTTTGGCACATTGCTTCATACACCACTGGCAAAATTCCGCTCGTGCTAGATAGTCGTCCGGTGAAAGTGCCTGAACACGCTGGAGGTGGTACGGATACAACAACTGTTCGTGCAGTACCCTCCAGACACACACCTTCTTCCTCTAGTGCTGGTTCCAGGCGTTGCCTCTATCCGGTCCAAGATTCGTTTCTCTACAGCAGGCGTTCTGACAGCTCATTCCTTTCCCCAGTTGGCAGTAACAGGCTCGAATCTTCCAGTATCTCGAAGGTCGACGGTTACAAAGGTCTGCCTATTTGGTACCTGCCGATTTGGGAAAGCTTTATGATAGAGGCGTTCAGCCACTCGATTGTTCTCATTCTCGCGTCCATACATGAGATGCATGTCAGCAAATTCCTGGAATGAGTATGCCACCATAGTAACTTCTAATAAATTAAGAAGTTCAACAAGATGAAAAAAAAGTAATGATGAAAAGAAAATCTGCTATCCAAAGCCTACTTGGCTGGTTGAAATGTGACTTAAATCAAGAGAAAGAAAAGAAGAAAAGAAAGAGGAGAAGAAGAAGAAAGAAAGGAAATAAAATTCGGCCAATAAAAGAAGTTACACGACATGCGAAAAGAGTGATGATCAAAAGAAATCTGCTATCCAAACTCCACTTGGCTTGTTGCAATGTGGCCTAAATGATGTGAAAAGCGACTGATAAAAGAAGCTCAAGGAGATGCAGAGAAAGAGACGAATGTTTCCCAGCAAGACCTATAATGGTGTTGCTGGGTAGCCATGAAGTATTGATTTCGTTGCCATGACTTACCACAACATCTGCTCTGCAGGGAAGATAGACAGAAAGGTTTACTGGAGACTTTTATGCAACTTGAAAAGGCAGGCCTTCCGGACTAATGGCCTCTTCTCTCGTTTTGATGCGTACTTGGATCCGTCATTAAGGTTTGGCCAGACCTTTTAAAGGACAAAACATGTTCGTCCCTCCCCCACCCCCATTTCCTCATCCGTTAAGCTTTGAGACCTCAAATCAACATTACATTATGAAGTAATGAAATTGCAAGAAGGATGTGTCAAT
>JAHWFP010034357.1:0-10777 GCA_023313725.1 Lithobius niger | reverse complement strand
TCCCCCTCATACAAATTAACATTAATTTACGTAATTGTTTTACCAACCTCTCACGCCAAGTAGGAGGGCACTATCTTACTGCAAATATGAATCGTTGAACTAAATACATCACATCAAAAGTGAAACTGGAAATATGGATGTGAAATCCTGGATACTTCCGTTTTGGCTTCTGAGGTAATGGAAATTGTCGTAAGGTTATATTGTTTTCGGTAAGGTGGCGGCTTCCTGTCTGTGTTGAATAGCTAGAAAATCACTTAATACGAATACTTTACAGTTTTTCATTGGTTAATTTCTCTTCGCTTCTGTGGACGTTTGTTTTACTTTTGTGTTTTTCTCCTTTCGTCCTATTTTGTTACCTTTCGTCTTTTTTTCTGCTTACGTCCTCGGTTACATTATTGTATATTTTTTCTTCTGGGGACAAGCACATAGTTTGCATGCAGAAATGTAATACAATTTATAGTTAATAAGGCCTGTTAATTAAACCTCCTGGCTGAAATCGTAAGTATGTTTGCTAAAATCTGTAATTTTAAATCTAAATGTAATTTTGCCGTGCAAGAATAAACTTTTCAACCGCAAAAACATTAGGCATAGCGCGCCTATTGGGGATTGCTACCCCATCATTTTCGTAGCACGGACATTATATCAGCAAGTAGCAAGAAAGGATTGTTAGCTGTTTTGTAATTAAAATGTTTACATTAGCCAGAACTGATTATGTTATTGCAGCACTTCAGTAAAATAATGACAAATAAATTATGAAACTATAAAACGACCAACGGAAAATGCACTTCAACAAAAGCAAAATAAAAGCTGAGGAAAGAAAAGAGAAAGATGAAAGCAAAAACAATAGGACGAACGCAAAATGAACGAAGACTAAAGCAAAGAGAAACGAAAGCAAAAAAAGGATGAGGAGAAAAAGCCATGAAGACGTTATGTTGCTGTGTTTGTGTAAGTTTTACATCAATGGTCGCCAACCATGAGTTGACGCATGTTTTTTAGATACTACTCAAGCATCAGAATTTGGTATATGATTCACGTCTTGTCAAGTCTTTCATTTCTGTTTAATTTCGCTGAGTTGTGCTTAGAATGGTGAATGGTATCGTACTACTGATGTCAGAAAAGTTATGATCTTTGAAAGACAGTGTTTCCAAAATGCCTTCTGCTCAATTTTATTGATTTTCGAACTTTAGTCTATAAATTAGATGTAAAATCCATGTACAAAATTTCAAATAATTCGGACAGATGGTTCAAGCTTTATCGTGAAGAGAGACACACAGACACACAGCAATACAGGATGAGTAGGGCATTTTTACTGAATATCGAAAAAAAGGCAATGGTAAATGAAATCAGAGAG
This sequence comes from Lithobius niger, assembly GCA_023313725.1. Lineage (NCBI taxonomy): Eukaryota > Metazoa > Arthropoda > Chilopoda > Lithobiomorpha > Lithobiidae > Lithobius > Lithobius niger. Next base: position 9,426 of record JAHWFP010034357.1, on the reverse strand, counting down.
AAAAAAGACTAAAACAAAATAAAAAGGATACAAAGGAAAGAAAAAGAGGATGAAACCAATTAAAAAAAACTGCAGCCTGGCTTTATTTTTTTTTACATTTTTTTTATTCCGGCTTGTAAACGGTGGTTTTATGTTTTAGTTTTGTTGGTTTAGATTCTTTTCATCAATGGTCAGGAAACATTTGGAAATACATCTGTAATATACGTTACTTGGGTACAAGAACAAGGTGTACAAGGTGTAACCCGACTTACAATAAACGTTGGTAGCTATTAAAAACTGTTTTGTATGTTTACGTTGGTATGTGGATAACCAAACCTGCCTAATCTAAATATAAAACAAAATTAATATGAATAAACAAATAAATACTTATCTTCTTATAATTAAGTGTGAGATAAGTTAGTTTTACTTCAAGTATTTACATAAATTATTTTTGTCCTCAGAGACACGTCTTAGAGTGCAACCCACTGCTGAAGTTCGTATATCAATTAATAATAACTACGTCTGGCTTAAAAACGTAAATATGAATTTCATGTGCTTCTTTCAGGTAAGATATTTCATTATTAGTGGAACTATAGTTTTTGGATAGTGTTTTCCACGTTCTGAAAAGACGCCCAACGCTCTGTAGTTTTTAGCATATCTGCTTCACTAGATGGCAATAAACTACAATAGAAACGTGTAGAGATTTCTCTATCTTTATTAAAACAAGAAAATTGTCAACCTAAAAATGTGAACACTCCATAGTTCCAATAATTATTTAATACACTGTTATATATAAGTACATACTGACAGTACTCATCACTGTACACCAACACATCCTCCACACGAATTACTGCAAATGCCAGTAGAAAATGCATTCTCGCAGTAGAAGAATATTCCCAGAATGTTTACTCCCATTACAAAAACTGTGTATTTCCAGTATGCAACTAATATGTCGAGGCTAAGTTAGTACGCTGTTATTGGTTTGTTAATGCATAGCGTTATCACAATGGAATAGTCAGCCAAAAGTCGGGAAAATGAGTGGTACCAGGGGTTAATAACCATGCTTAGTACACGGGTAGCAGAATAATCGTAGCTCATTCAGTAGAATACGAAAGTTGTCACATAAGAAAAGGGTCTCAACGCTATACGTAAAACCCAACTTTACCAAAAATATCGGATTTTGAAGTCTGTTATGCGATAAAGAATAAATAGGTATAAAGTAATTAGCTGAAGTTTATGAAGGTTTTAATTTACTATCGTTTTAATGTTTGCTACAGTAATATAAGCTGGGTTAATAAGTAACTAGAGAATCTCCGTCCTATGGACGGGTGCAATAAACGTTTTTTTTTCTTTTAGGGGCATTACCATGGTGCATAAAGGTGGCTTACTGTCTTAACGTTATTTATAGTGTATGATTTACGCTGTTTGGTTTGTTTTTTTCTATCCTTTGTCTAAAGTTGTTTAAATTTTTGCTACTTGTAACACTAAGCTAAAATTACCCAAAATTGTGTGAACTGATATCAAAAAGCTACCAAATGTTACCATACCTCTCTAAACCTTTCGATAACTTTTAAAGGATTTAAACAAGTTTTTTCGAAAGGTTTAGAAAGGCCAGTTAACATTTGGAAGGTTTCTGATATCGGTTCACACAATTTTGGGCATCATGCTTGGAAGGTTTCGATACGTTTTCTGTCATTTAGATAAGTTTGCAACACAATTATTACAATTATTTGCAACACACTTTGAACCTTTTTGTGATCATAATTACGTGAAATAAATTTCGTGGACCAAAAGAAGGATATTTTAACCAGGAACATTTAAAGAGTTCTGTAGAAATGAGAAGTTCTGATTAGGGTTCTGACCCAGTATATAAAGGGAACTCAGTCAGCATTACAAAAATGCGTCCTACTTACAAGGAATTTTAATAAAATGGTTTTGACGACAAGATAGCTCATTTATTAAATCAGTTTGCCTGGGCAACGGTCGAAGTTTTATTTTCAATACACTGGATATGATTTAGATATTAAGGAGATAATTACGTGACCCAGCAAACACTAGCATGTATTGAATAAGTTAGAATATATCACTCCTCGTGCCTGTGAAACTTTATATACTCCTGTAGATACCTAGAGTAATAAATGCCATAAAATTGTTCGTGGTTTTGGTAATTTTGAAGAAAAACTTACAATTTTAACTTTTTCGGCATGTGACCAAGTCAGGCAAATAATGCGCTTTAAAACAATAGCTGTCATTTTGAGGAAGTGGAATAAAAGTTGCAAAATATTATTTTCAACTTTGTATGCGTTTATTTTGAGTAAACCAAGTCAAAAGGTATTTAGGCTATTACAATCTCCTGATAATCAGCGGAAGAGGAGCTTTAATTTGTTAATCATACATACGATGGGGTTTAGCGGTATTGTAGCTTGTTCTCATTTTGTGAACTTTTATAAGTTTAGATAGGTTCGGGCCTTTATTATGACCAAATGTGGCAAAAACTAATTCATGGTTTTAACTGTGTATCAAGAGCTTTAAATTGACACCACAAATGAAAGAATACTATCGAGGTATAATATTTTTCAAATGTTTTACCTTATTTTTGATCTGAGGTTCAATAACTTTAATTTGATACCAAACCCGTTGAAGTTTACCGATGTTTGTTCTTATTTTTGTGCGGGAACATATTCCAGCCTAACTCTCCACCTCCCGCACCATTACAAATTCGGGCTGGATCTAGAGTTTCTGAAAGTCTATGGTCACATTAGAACTTTGCTACAAATCGAGTGTGTCTCCACGAAAACTGCACGGGGTGCCACTTAGTGCCCAATTATTGAGAAGATTTATTCATATCTCCTCTTTAGGCTAGATTAAAAAGAAAACAGAAGCTGACGTTTTCAACCAACAAAAAACAGCTCAAACGGAGATAACAAAGTAACCTAGATGCAGAAGAGCTTCTGCAATTTGAAACAAAGTTAATTCCTATCCAAATTAGATGTGAAAAAAATGCATAACAGCCAACTGACAAACAGCATATTTTGCTTTTTTTTTTGACGTTTACCCAAGAAGAATCATAACTCCAAACTGGTCTTTCCATATCTTCTCTAGCTCTGTCTTTGAGATAACATAACGTACCCTTCAAACAACATTTGAATACTAAAAAATAACGGTTTCTCACACGAATAGCGGATAAAAACTGTAGATTTAACTCTCGTCTTGTTTTGTAGTCAAATTCAAAAGTTTCCATCACTAATCTGACATTTTGTTTATTTTCGACAGTACAAATTCCACGATGAAGATGAAAACTTACTGCATATTGCCGATTTTGAATCTCTGGTAATCTGTAATCAGTATGTAACGAGAGAGTTGAAAATCCAGAAGGTATGTTTAATTCCAACTTATTTGTCGATGTGGTGTGTTTTTGCTACCAGCACTGCTTATTAACGACCAATACAACCAGCAGCAGGCTCATTAGGGTCAGTTATCTGTTATTTCTTTACCCAGTATAATTTACATTCATATTGCATTGTAAAAAATACCCCTAAGAGAAAAATATGTAACATGTCTGTGAGGTACAGAAGTTAAGTTTAATTAAGACCCACATGGCATCTCATACAAACAAGCATCCTTTGTGTTATGAAAGTTGTTTCCCAATGATGCTCCGTGCCTCACCTGGTAAAATGTACATCTTATAAGCCAAGATCCCAAAAACTGGCAACCGGCCAGCTAACCTTAGAGCAATATACTCACTTTGTTACGGGAGGACTGAGGAACATATTCCTACGGAGAGCAACAGTCAATTGCGTTATTTAGTGACGTCATCATCAACAAGAGGGACAGGCGGACTGCTTGGGAAACAAACGGGAGAAAACACGTGAAGTTAGTACAATGGCTTACTTTACTTTATTAATATTCGCATTACAGTGCTGAATTTCTTTGTAGTAAAAACATAGCTAAGTTTACAAACAAAACAAAAAATCGATAAACCAAAAAAAAACAAGAGAAAAAAGAAGGAAAAAACAGTAAATGGAGTGACGCTCAAGATTGGTAGTTCCATAAACAATCAATAAATTCCATCTAAACTTTTACAAAATATTTGATCACACCATAGCCTTTTCTACGAACAAAAGGTAAGACAGTTCACAGCACGTTTTTCAGGGAAAAACACTAATGTTTTCGACACATACAAAACTTTTATGAAACCCTAACTTCGGCGTTCCTACAACAGATAAGACACATTATAACTTAAGACGATATACGGTAGACTGCGCCCACGCCAGTGACCATCTTGTTCTGGTTTTATAAAAGTTTTGTGTGTGTAGAAAAAAGTTTTTATTTGTCCGTATGAAACACCGTAGGCTGCGATCTCGCATTTTAAAAATGGCCGGCAAACAACAATAAGGAGAGCGAGGGAGAGCGAATTTCGTGAAGGTACATTGTGTTACCTAACATTCACCGTATGCGTTTTTATAAATGTCATGAATTGTTTTGTCAGTTTACGACAGCGCAACGTTTATTTGCCAGTATCCATGAACTCCTATGTGGGCTGGATTAAGCTATGATTTCCAACGTCATATTTTCCCTGCTTCTGCAGTCCTTGTCAAGCGGTACGCTACTAATCCTTCTTTGACGTTACGTTGCGACCATTGCGACTGTAACAGTTACTACCCTAGTGTAACTAATAATAAGTGTAATCACTTTAATCGCATAAAGAATCACTTTAACTTGCGGTGCAGGAGGCTTATCTTTGCTACGCTGCAAAGTGGTCGGCAACAATAACACGTCTGTAAAAAATCAAATTTAATTTGAACCCGCATTGTCACACAAAAGATTTAGAAACACACGAGTGTGCAGCCGCCAAGTAACACTTGAACATCCGATTGTAGACCTCCGATTGTTAAAAGATTGATTGTTGTTAAAAGGCTGCCTCACTAGCAGACATGTGTCTCTTAACTGTAAGCATCTAAAAGCATATTTTACCATGTTGAGAATAAATCCCAATGCGGCCGAAATCTTTCAAATTGTGGAAAATGTATGGGGAAGGGTCAGGCATAAAAAGAAAAACTAAAATATAAAATTTGTTGTCATCAATAACGTTGTTTTTACGATTCTGTCTAGCTAGGTATTGACTATCGTGACTCGCTAATAACGTTTTTCCCATTTTAAATCCGATAGATTTATTGCTGATGGCTAGGTAAATTTGGGAAGTCCTAAGCATCTGAACTTTGCACACGAAAGCATGGTAAACTGAAAATTCTTACACTCCCACTGAAATATACTTGCAAGCATATCGCAGCCTTTTCGACCAACTTCAGAGGGTTACTAGAATCGACACTGATGGATCAAATACCGATTCAGCTCTCAACTGTGCTTGTGTCTGTGGCCAGAGGGTGTGCACTTTCAGAGACTCCCAGCCATTTTTTCTATGCTTACTGCAGACCTGTTTGCAATAGTTCAAGCTCTCAGCTTTGCTGCTAAATCATCTCAGCAGTATTTTTTTTGTTACCTTTACAGTCTCCAAAAGTCTCCAGACTATTAAAATCGTTGACCCATGTAATCCCATGTTTCAATCAATTCATCAGCAAATTCTCGAGTCATTTTTAGAACAAGACGAAAAGGTAACCTTATGTTGGGTCCCAGGTCATGTCGGAATTCCAGGCAATGAACAGACAAACTTTTTGCCCAGATCCCTTGAGTTACCAGAGACAAAAAATCTGCCAGTTTACTCCATAGCGGAAATGCGCCGACATGCATCTCTTGCTCTGTTCTGCTTACAGTCGTACACTTCTGAGCCGAGTGTGTCATGAATCCTGCAGAATACGTTGAGTACAGGCAGAAATATTGGGTGCTAATCAGGACAGTCTTGCGAAGGATATGAAGTTCTTGGAAGACGTTAGGCTCTACAGCTCACACTATTTCCTTTTCGTTGCATTCTGATGTTCTGAAGTTTAGATAGCGTTTAGTTTAGAATGAACGTCACTCAAACCTCATTTTGCCTGACGTTTAATCTTTCTAGCTCTTTAGCCGCATTTTCTGTATTTACTTTCACTGACTCCTTATCACATTTTCTTGGTTTGTGCAGCCACTCCCCCGTCCCCAGCCCCACTCTCGCCCTTGCCACGTTTTCTACTGGTCACATTGCTGTACCTTTTCATTTGTTTATCGTTTTGTTTACCCAAATGTGGTTAGATTTGTCATATTGGCCACTAACAACCACAACGTACCTTTATATCCATCCATCCATCCTAAATTCCTTCCTTCCTACAAATTTCGAATTTACTGTGTGGTGCATATTAAAAAAGCTAGTGATGGAATGACCTTCATTTCTGCTGGCCCGGTCATTTATTTTTTGTTCAATCAATGACAGTGTCTGCTCTCATCACTCCAACCAAGTTTCACAGCTATTCGTTTTGTGTTAATGTTCCATCAAGCTGGATATCAGCCCAACTAATCACTCTGTTGTATTTTCCTCGCTCTGTACTGCTCCAGATAGCGGTACTTTTAATTGAGAAGTATCTTTATTTCGTGGTCATAAGAATGAATACCTTCATATGATGTGCCTTTTGCCAGCGTTTTTCTGAGTCGCAAAAATTAGGTCAGCCGTGATACATTTTCTGGGGAGGACGACCCAATCTTGGTCTTATTACTATAGGTTACAAGAGATGACAGCACAGCTGCTCAGAGCTGTTTAAGTTACGTTGACTGTTTCATAAAAAAATACGATCTTTGGTGCTTTGTCTTTAAAGAGGATGCCTCACTAGCAGACATGTTTCTGTTAACTATAAGCAACTAAAAGCATATTTTATCATGTTCAGGATTCATCCCGTTGCGGCCGAAATCTTTCAAAGTGTAGAAAATGTAATGGGGAAGGTGCAAGGATAAAGAGAAATTAAAAGTTGAAGTACGAGTATCAAATATTCATAGAGAGAAAGCCGCATCAATAAAGTAGTTTTCATGATTCTGTCTAGCTAAAAAGACATTTCCCCATGGTTAATCCCATAAACTCATTGCTCATGTCTAGCGAAATATTGGGAAGGTGTACGCAGCTGAAAATTTACACACGAGGCCATGATGATCTGAAGAGGGTCCTTTTGTTTCTTTGAAGCTTTTAGGGGTCAAGACAAATGCAAGGGAGGGTTTTGAAATTCACAACCATGGAATTTAAATTCCGTTTTTTATATATGTTCTAACCAAGATTTCAAGCAACAATTGCTTGACAATTAACCATGGTCCTTAGATCTACATAATAAAAGGGGTAAAACGGAACTAGAACAGCTGGAGTTAGAAGAGGAGGAAGTGACGAGAAGGGTATTATTGTGGATGCCCTGTATTACTTTTGCAAGGTAGCAAGGAATAAAACCGAGAACATTCATTCTTGACACAGTAGCAAAGAAAAGAGCGAGCGTTCTGAATGTGCAGGATGGAAAGTATTGTCATTACCCTGTAACAATCAGTTACAAACTTAAATATTGCATCACATTATCATACATATTAATTTCTCCGTTTCTATTCAATATATTTCGACCAAACTTGGCCAGATACTAGATAACAACTTTTCCAAACTTTACGCCAACTTGTATGCAATTCCGTGCAAGAGTAAACGTAGGAAGCCACTCGTAAATTTGAAAACTGTTCACTTGTTGTTGTTGTTGTTGTTCTTGTTCTTGTTCTTGGCTGACAAGGTTTCAGAAAAAACTACTGCACCAACCTAAAATCTGAAACATGATCTGAGCCAGAAATTTCCCTGAGCTCCAACCTTACAGGGACCACTTTTTCAATTGGTCGATCCATTCCGAAGTTACGAGACCCTAAACGATCATTTTTATTGTTTTACATTGTTTTAACCATTGTATTTAGGGAACAATGCCACTCAGCAAATTCCATATTCATTCTTCGTGCACGTGTTATGTCTTTGCTGAAAAGTTGATTGTTGAACGGTAAAATGGCAGCTGACGTGGATGCTTTGCTAAGAGAGCTGGTTATAGAGAAAATTCTGTTAAGCAGCGAAATTAACACCGGAGTAGTCTCGGCAGAGACGTTTGCAAAGTTCATGGGCAGGGCTCGTCAACACGGAATTTCGGAAAGAGATGTTAAGAGGTTTGGTGTCAGTGAAGAAGGTATTGACTGGAGTAATCAACATGACGGAGAGAGTGATGGACAACAATGTGTTAACAATCAAATCCAGGCGAGTAAGGAGACAGAGAGAGGACGTGCTGCAAACAGTGAACGAGCTATTCAGTACGGCGGTCAGAAGAGGTCCAGGTGAGCAGTATAGTGATAGAAGCGAAGGTGAAAATGATGTGTCGATTCGCTCGAGAAATCTAAGAGCCCTACAGAAACAATATGGTGGAGGTTTAGCAAATGTGCAGATGCCGCTATCTGTTGTGATAGTGTGTGACCCTGGCAAGGGTCCCTTCCTTGTGTCGCATGTGTTTTTAGCAGTAGAGCAAATAGTAGGAACCGCAGAAATTGCTGCAGTTGGAGCGCTTCGTGGCAGTAGCGCGTTTGAAGTTGAACTAAAAACTCGTGCTGCAAAGCAATTACTGTTAAAAGCACGAGTTGTTATCGAGGGAGGAGTGGTAGAAGTTTACGATCTCCATGAGCAGACTGTTCAGGCGAGGCTGCATTGGCTTCCCCGTGGCATCACTCCATATGAAGTTGATCTTGCATTCGGGAAGATTGCGACACTAGAGAAGCACTCTTTCGAAAGCCTCACGATCAGAGGGCAAGGAGTTGTGTGCGAAACAGCAGTACGTCAAGTTTCCCTTCGACTTAAAGACTCCATTTCCATTGATGATGTCCCTGAAATAGTGATTGTTCGTGGAATCCCGTCTTTAGTTATTGTTGCTGATCGTGCACCAAAGTGCCTGCGCTGCGCATGCGCGGGCACTTCCGGCGAGCATGTGCGAGCCACGAATGTGCCACGTGCGGAGTGTGGCGGGATCCGCGACAGCTGTGCGAACATTTGGCGGCAGTGGTCCAACAAGAAGAACGGTGGTGGCAGAGAGAAGCGGTGGTAAATGAGCAAGTGCAGCGTGCGCAGAAATAGAGTTGTATGTCCCTGGGACAGAGTGCCACAACAGAGCGCACCCGATCTTGTGCCCCAGTTCAAACCACCCAAGTATGTCAGCCAAAAGTGGGTCAACCAAGTCTGGTAAAAGCTCTGCAGAAGGAACGAATGTGCAGCAAGAGTTATTATCTCAGTCTAGTGAGGCAAGAGAAGCTGATGACGATGGGCAGTGGGTAATGCCGCCTGCCAAGCGTCAACGTTATGTTAGGAGGAGAAAGGCGGGAAATCCCGGTGATGGAGATTTGCGTCGTACTGGTGTTGTGTGTGCGCAAGTTGATAGTGTGTGTTTGTTGGAGAGTCGTGAAGGGGATGATGTAATCAATCAAGGTGAGGCTTTGTGTGATGAAGATGAACCATCTGCTATGGCTGTGACAGCAGAGGAT
>JAHWFP010034354.1:0-12366 GCA_023313725.1 Lithobius niger | reverse complement strand
CCCCCCCCCCATGTTCTGGTAAAATAGGCAAGGGTCCCGGTCACTTTGACTTAGCCCGCATTCTAAAATAAATGCCACATCCGGCCTGCTTGCCTGAGCCCATAGAGTGATTAATGTAGCTTACATACTTTATTGGGGCACCCATACTTGTGGGAGAACCCTGGTGGTGTTTTTCAATACAATAATTTGTCACTTTCGCTATAGAGGTATGCCCCAGTATGTCTCATTTTTAAATGCCACATCCGGCCTGCTTGCCTGAGCCCATAGAGTGATTAATGTAGTTTACATACTTTATTGGGGCCCCCATACTTGTGGGAGAACCCTGGTGGTGTTTTTCAATACAATAATTTGTCACTTTCGCTATAGAGGTATGCCCCAGTATGTCTGCTGACCTAAAGGAATACTTTCTCTTGGCGACTGCAGCTAATAACAATCTAACGGTTGGCATCCAGATAACGGGTGACGAGACGTGTTCGAAATCAACGTGAGGGCGCGTTGAGCAACCGCAGTCAACTAATTGTGCTTTAAACAGTTGCAAGCTTCTGTTTTTGTTGTATTCACGGGCATACACATATTTCGAGTTGATCACTTTAATATCACCGGGTGGCCTATCTATGATATTCCATACATGCGTGTCTTGTAGGGTCTGGAGCTCAGTCTCCATTGCACAATCCCACATCTCCACATGATGGTGAGCTCTAGTGTCCTTATAGCTAAGTGGTAAGGGGGAGTGCCATCCACATGATAGCACGACTCCCACACATCGGGAGTTGAATGCAGGGAATGTATGTTTCGTTTGGCACGCCTGCCTCCCTTGGTACGTCTCAATTTACTGGTGGGATAACGGAGGACATAATTCCTTCGTTGTGGTTGGGGGGGGGGTGCATATGCATGACGGATCAGTCTCAGTATGTAAAAGGGCCATCCTACTCCCCCCTCCAAATCGAGTGAGGACGACGAATTCCGTTGGGGTAGGAGCGTTAATGGCTAAGCTGGACGAGAAACTACTGGAACATGAGCTGTCTCAGTAGAGGCAAGGAAGAGGTTACTGGTATAACAATCTAAAAGAATATTGGGGTAGAAGGATGCAACGTTTGGGTTAAGGGCAGGTTCGTCAGTTAGTTCTACAGGGTTACAAACTTGGTTTGGTGTATCAAACGTTTCGCCAAGTTACGGAATCGTTTCCTCATTAGGAGGAACAGGGATGTGGTCAGGTGTGCGTTTAGGTCAGGGATGCTGAGATAGCCAAAAACTAAATTTGACCTTCCCTGACTTTTTGCGTCCTCCAACTCACGTCCAACGGTTTCACCGTACATGTCAAACGTTTCATCAACCATTAATGCAACATGGAGCAATGCTGTGACCTTATACCAAACATTACCAAATTATATGGCCATCTTTGTTGCCTAACATAGACTCCTTGATTTCTTAAATTAGTATTTAAGCCTGCATTTAGCATACGTGATGCGGATAATAAATTACGAGTAGTAGTCGGCATTCTGAAGATGTTGCGGAGTATGGTTGGGTAGGGAAGTTTTTCTCCTTTACGGTTATACCCATATACTTCAGGATCTCCGACCAAACTTCCGTAGCCACATATGCCATCGGAATCCAACTGATTCGTACCCTAGGACATTTATGTCTATCGCTTAGCTTATAGCAGCATTGCACCAATGTTAACATCGACCCTTAGTCAAAATTATATACATCAGTAGTTACATCGTGACGAACATTGGATCGTGTTTTGCTTAATAGTGTTCAATACAACCTGATCTGCAGCGTGTTTGATGAAAGTCCATGATTTTCCAACGGGATTTCTTGATGTAATTTTAAGCCAAAGGCCTGATGCTGTTGGCATACAAATGCTATTATTTCTGGATTCATTGTTGGTTGGTTTGCTTCTTGGGTCTGTCCATTTGGTGGTCTGAGCAACATTCTTGTTGCTTACACGTGCCACAAGCTGTAGAAATATGCCCTGTGCACATAACATCATAGGCACCTGGGCCCTCCAGCAATCTTGATGTTGGTAATGAGTCACAGTATTTAAAGTCGTGGGCAGAACTTCGGCAGAAAATGCAATATGAGTGACGTGGTTGTCGGCCGCGTCGACTTGGCTGGCCTGTATTGATTGGAGGATGAGGCGTCATTGTCTCTCCCCCAGGGTCGTGCATGGTGTAATGTGCAGGATGCTCGAAAACTTGATTAGAATTGTAGAATACTCGAGTTGGTTGTCTAGAATTCGCTGGAGTGAGAGTATGTTCCTTATACGTCAAACGATTGTCGTTCAAATGTCCAGTTCTCTCGTATTCTTTTAACAATTCGGGGTTTGCTTGCAGGTAGCATGGGCCTGTATTATAACCTGTGGTGCTATCGAGAAGATAAAGGTTTTATTACAAGGATAGGTTAGGCTGTCCATCAGTTCAGTCTGTAGAAGCTCAAAGGTCAAATTACGTCCGGATCTCAGCAAGGACTCTTTGCTACTTGTAGAGTGGGGAGATGTATTCCTCTGAGTGTCTAGATGGAAGCTTGGTTTTCTGTCAGCGGGTAATTCGTGGCCACTATTTCACCAAGTAGGGGTCGTGATCTTCTTATAAAGGCTGAATGGTTTTCGTTTGGGCCGATCTAGATCGACATCAGATTGCCTTACTTCTGCCTTTGATCAAATGGACCCACCCTTGTGTAGTCCAGGTTCAACTGATCCCAGATAGTTTTAGCATGTTGGTGTGTCTTAAATGCACCTAGATGTTGGGGGAAATGGTCCTCATGAGCATCAGTTTGCATTCGGCGTTCTTGTGATTCCATTCTGCTAAAGATTCCGGTGGCATCTCATTTGGGTCTGGGGGTGCATCTACTAAGACAGTGGGGTCCACCCCTTTTCTTCTGCCAGACACTGGAAGACGGTCTTCCATACGTTAAATGTTTCGAAGCCTCCCAATATCGGCATTCCTTTACAATACGATGGTTGTTGTCTAATTCTCCTTTGATTATTCCTGCCCACTTGTGGAGCCGACAATTGGCCATTTTGTCGAAACAAAGCGTAACTTCGTAAAATCTCTAAGGTTTATCTATGCTACCATTATGTCGGTATTACAATTGTGTTACCATTCTGATATCATTGTGTGGACACCGCAGCCATAAATGTGGTACAACTATGCTGAGGTACTGTCATGGCAGAGCCCCAAACGGCAGTGGTACCATTATGTATAGAACAGACCCAGCTGCGTTACCTGCCTCGCTTTCCAAGGTGGAAGTGGTACTAGAAACGTGACTGTCAGGTTAAGTAGCTAGAGCATGGTTCGGTTCATATCCACGGCTTATGGGTCTTGTGGTGCGACGTGAGCATATTTTAATAAGGATACGAGATAGCGCTATGCTCTTTGACAGTCGGATGAGAGACGGGATTGTACTGCCCATGGAGAGGTATCTAAGAAGCAAGCATTGATGTAGGTGTGGGCGAAGAATAAAGATGGAAGAAAAAGTATGGTCCAAGTCGTTTATTGTCAAAGGGGCTTGTTATAGCAATGTATTCCACTGTCGGGTCATGAGCTGTAATTATTATTGGCAATGTCGTTTTACCTGTACAACTGACGATCAAACCTTCAAAGGGCCTACATCTTCTAGGCCTATCTTCAACATGGAAAGCAGCTTTTAACTCACTAAGTCCCACAAGTCTTTCGGTGTAGTTCCTCAGGATACGAGTCATGTTCTAGGTTCTTGCCTGAGTAGAGGGTCATCAGAAGTACATTCTTACTGCTGCTTAACAAAGGCTGATTCAAGGCTGGGTGAGTTAAAGACATGCCTCCATATTTCCCCTCTTTTTACAAGAAGCAAAGAGGAAGGAAAAAAATTACTATGTAGAAAGGTAAAGTTACTAATGCAGTGTTGGTGACAATAAGTACTAGAACTCATGCCCTGTCGGTGGATGGACGTAGTAATAATACAATGTTGTGGAGTTACATTATTGATGTCACAGTACAGCTCGGTAAAGTCATTACTCTCAATGCCTATCTGGCTAAGAGTAATGTTGAACAATAGTGATGTCCCGTCACTGTTGGCAGTGCTGGCGATTGTTACAAAATTATCATAAGTAATTGTACTGGCCAGGTTTTGTTTAACGGAAATTACTGGTCACTTCCAATTCATTTTAGCCAACAAGTGCATACAGTTTTAACCGGACTCAGCACCTCTGCAGGTAAAATACTTCAGTAAAGTGAATATGATTTACATAACAAAAAACCCTATGAGTAGAGGTGTATAACTTAAGACCAAAGGCATGGTAATGCTAATTGACACAGTGAAAAAAGGAAGCAAAAAATGTGGCGAAGGAGCTGTCACTTGGAGGCCACTTCCCACACGTTGCAAGGTTCAGGGGCTCACTTAGGTCTGGGAAGTGCAAAATTGTGCAATTAGACCTGAAATATCTAGATCATAAGATTGATTCGGAGGGGCTAACAAACTTACCCGAAGTGATTGAGGCAGTAACTGACGCTCCAAATCCGCGCAATATTCCAGAACGCAGAGTTTTTCGGTTTCAATAACCAGTATGCAAAATATCTTCCAATTTTAGCTCATAAATTAGTTCTAATCACCAAACTTCTAAGTCCAAACAAAGTTGGGTTTGGGCCCTGAGGCTTTGGGGCTATGAACATAGTTAAGGAGTTATTTCAAACATCAAATGCATTGGTGCATTATAACCCTAAGTACAAGCTAAAGCTAGCTGTGGATGCATCTCCTTTCAGATTGGGCTCGTGCCTCCTGCATACGCTTCCTAATGCGCAGGACGAGCTCTATAACTTTTGCTTCCACGAAGCTTACAAAAGCGGAGCAAGCATACTACCAATTTGAGGCCCTAGGAATTTCATGGTGGGTCAAAAAGTTTCATCAGTACCTTTATTCTAACCACTTTATGTTACAAACATATAATAAAGCATTGCTGTTGATTTTTGGGCCCAAAAACGGAATTCCCCAAATGGCTGCTAGCAGGGTTCAGCGCTATGCTATGCAACTGAATGGTTACTCCTACGATTTACAATAATTCCCGGGGAAGTATAATCTAACAGCTGATATGCTGTTTAGATTACCCTTACAAGCTAAAGTTGAGGACTTAGAGGAAGAGATTTCCCTTTAAAGTGTTGTACTTGTAATCTATAGAATCTTTATCAATTCTTAATGACGCTCTAGTTCAAGTAATAATAAAAGATCCATTGCTGATCAGGGTGCTGCATTATGTGCAGCATGGTTGGCTCGATAAAGTAGATGATAAAGAACCTAAGCCCTATTTCATTTGTAGGAAAGAGATTACCGTTGAGTGTAATACACTCTTCAGTGAGCTAAGAGTAAGCGTGCCAACCAGGCTGCGTGAATGAATACTGCAGGACCTATATGCCGGCCATCTTGGTATTGTTAAGATAAAATCGTTAGCTAGGGGAAAGTGTTGGTGACCAGAAATCGACGCTGACCTTGAATTAATGGTTAAAAGGGGTAGTCCATGCCAGGAACAAAAAGGGGACAGGAGCTGGTCCAAAACACTCTTGTAAAGTACCTTTAGGATCTTTTGACCGTGTGCATACGGATTTTCGGATGGTCGAGGGTTTAACGTTCATTGTGATTGTTGACGCTCACAGTGAGTTTCCAGTGGTGCAATTCATGAAAAAGATAACATTCGAAAAAGTCTTTTCAGTGTTTGAACAATATATGGCTGATTGCTGCCAATCTTTGGCCCTCATAACTGACAATGGGGCCCAGTAGACCACTGCGGAATTTAAAAATTTCATTAAAAGCAGAGGAAATTGCCACCTAACTGGTTCTCCTTATAATCCTAAATCGAACGTTTTGGGGAGGTCTAGGTGCGGGAGTTCAAGAAAGCATTTAAGGCTGTTAGGCGGGAAGATAAAATATTAAACAATCCCTTAATGAATTTTATACAGCAAACCAAAATTGTCCGCACACAGTCACGGGCGAAACTCCAGCAAAATTATTCTCAGGACGTGAATCCAGAATATCTTTGAATCTGCTAAAACCAAATCTGCAGCAAAAAGTTCGTTTAAAATACGACAAAATTAATTCTAGTGCTGCTCATAAAAATAGCAAAGTTTTCACGGAATTCACGCCTATTTGGAGTAGAAATTACACTGTTGCTAAATAAAATTTGAGGCATTGGTCATGGTTAAAAGTCAACTGGCATGATGAAAAAATTGATGGCATCAACTCCGCTAGACGTCCATGGATGTCAGATCGAGTTACAGCGGCAATGATTTGGTTTCAATAACGCCAAAATTCAACTACAAACTAAAAAATGAGTTTAGCCGAATGAAGTAAAAAATTTTCATTCATTTATCAATTGCTAATAAAGTTTTTAAGCATGTTAAGGAAATGAACAACGAAGAATGACATAATATTGCATCACTGATTGTTATAAATAGCAAATGAATTAATAGCTGTTATCTTGCAGTCGAATCGTATAGCATGATTTGATAATTCTGTTTTATTGTAATATTTGTCACAAATGACATTACATTTGTGTAAATACAATTTGTGCAGAAATATGTAATTAATTTTTTAAGGCCAAAGCGAATTATTGGCCTGGAAACAATCAAAACAGAATTGGCAAATCTAAAGTCCAGTCCCTCAGTTGATTATTTTTAACTGACCATTAATTATTTTGATGGGAATAGGTATGTTCCTGTACAGGTGCACCATCGGTGGATCCAGTATCCTATAACTAATGAACTATGTGAGTTAGCAGTGAATCTTCCTGCTTTTCACTGTTCCTTGATTTGCTGAGCATTGTGCACCTTGTATATATCTAACCAATGAATGCCATTTATACTAATTGCCAAGGTTATATAATGTAATGTAATTGCCAGTAATAAATGACTTGTACCGTCTACACCTTTTTCATTCCACTAGTGAATAGTTAGCTATAGTGATTAGTTAGCCCTCAGTTATGTAAACCAATACATATCAATAATTCAAATTGTTACATGGCTTCAATTTTAGTTATCCAGTGAAAAGACCAATGGGAAAAGCTAAACATGCTTCCACTTCAATTTGAACTGAATCAACATTATAGTTCGGTATAAGAACGAAGAACTGGATGGAGACATAAGCTTCATAATCCGATTACTAGTATGCAGAAACACAAAATCTTATTTAACTCAAAAAACCAAGTTCCAATCTCCATAAATTGTGATAGTCGTTCCCAACAGCTTTATCCAAAAGCAGGTTTGAAGAAAGTCAGCCAAAGTCCTATACTGCATTCTCACGAGCGCAATATCTTGCACAACTACAAGTATCAGCAATTAACGGAGCCAACTTCACTGATTAATCACGCAACCAAAAGAACACAAACCAACCGATTATGGCTAGCTATATCGGGTAAAGGAAATTGTCATATCATGTGATATGACTTGGTTCAGTTTAAGATCATATGAACAACATTAATTTACAGTGAGAGCAATAAAAAATTATTTGTAATAAGTAAAATTCCACCAAGTTAATTTAATTAAAAAGCATAATTCAAGAATAATCAGGTAAGCGACTTTATTTAGTGGTTTATTTTATTTCAGGTAGTGACAACACGCGAGATGATCAGAATGAAACAAGAAGGCACGCAGGTAAGTTAATTACGCTATCAACGTGAGCAGGTAAGACTGGTCCTAAAGCCTACTGAGATAAAGCGAACTAGGGTGTGTCGTGGGTATGATGAAGAAGAGACGAGCGACACAGCCAGCATTCTTTCAGTATGGAGCTTAATGCTATTGTGAGGCACGATATATGTTCCCTCACCCAAACGAGAGGTGGACCCACACCGACAATGTGATGGGAACCATATCAAAAGAAAAAAGTTTGAACAAAAAGAACAAAAAAGTTCTCAGTTCTGCGACACATTTGTTGTTCTGTTACGTTTGTGCTTCTGTTTCTTCTCCTTTTCCCGGGTGTGCTGTGTCCGCGAGCCCCTCATGTTTCTCTTGGAGCTTTGTGAGTGCTTTGTGCACGGCCTGTGGGTGAAGTGAGCTGCTCTGCCTTTGTTGGTTTGCTGTTGTGTGCGATTTTGTGCCGGCCGCCGTTCGGGTCTTGGATTGTCTGCTGGGCGCCGCCGTCTTGGTCTTTACGATCACAGGTTCGAATCGTGATTGTGGATAGAAGATTTTTTTGGGTTGCTGAGTGTTTGTTGGAATCTGTGACCGAGGGAAGGAAAGCATTTGAGTATTTTCCGTGCTTTTTAAAGGTTTTTTTTTCCTTAAAAAAAATTTTTTTTAAATTTTTTTTTAAAATCTTTGCCCCTTTTGTTTTCGTGTCACTTGAGCTATGGAGAAGTTTTTTCACAGTAGATACACAAATCAGGTTGATGGTGAGCATTGTTTTGATTCTCCAGTTCATATTAAGCGGTCCAGACGTAATACGATGTACTTCGATTCTGTGCAAACACCCACTGCTGTCGACAGGCGAAATGTGAGTACTCCGCTACTGGGGGCATCTGGAAATCAAACTATAATCAGTGATGGTGAACACACGAGCTTACCAGTACTTCATGAGGTTTCTACCAAACTTCTTAATAAGTTAGAGGACTTTAGTCTTGAAAAAGACCTGGACCTGGCTGAACTTAGTGTAAAGGTGGACTCAGTCACACATCAGGTTATTTGCGCTCTGGACGAGAAGTTTTCCAGCTACAAACTCTGGAAAACTTCTTTGCTAAACAGAAACAGGTTCTTGAAGATTATGCTGTGGACTTATTCAACAAGCTGGAAAAGCAGTTAGATGCAAATTTAAATCGTTTAATTACGAAGGTGGCACAAAAAACACAAAATTTAAATGTCACAAATCCAAGCGTGGCTTCAGAAAACGTGAGTCCATGCAGCTCCCACAAAAAAAATGGTGTAGCAGACCTTTCCGTAAAACTTAACATGACAGAAAATGGTAAAATCATGGTTCTCTCCGCTCATGTCGACCAAGTGGACACTCCTTCGCTAATCGAGAAAGACCCGGAAATCAAGATAACAAAGTCCATGCAAAACAATATAACTGTCAGGCGTAGAAAGGGAGGGATCAAGCAAAGTGAAAATCTGTCACAAAATCAAGGGGCAAGTACACACGTTGAGCGCATTCAAAATGCCACAAGGGCAGATACTCCACCGACCTTCACATCGAAAGTCTCGACCCTTTGCAATATGAAAAACAACGTAAAAAATGACCAATCCAACGACAGGATCAGTTCTGAACTGGAAACCAGCAGTACCGGGAAAAATATAACATCAAAAAACTCGGTTCAAGTGACTAATTGGAAGGATCAGTGTACAATCATAAGTGATTCGAATGTTCGTAACTTCAGAAGCAGTAACCATCAGAGATCTAAAACATGGACTTTTCCAGGGCTGAGGGTTGAGGACCTTCCTGCCAAATTACCTGAAATTCTAAGGGACAGTGACAGGAGTGGTTCCTTTATTGTTTGTGCGGGGGCTAACAATGTGTCGGATTATCCTCCAAACAGAATAGCTACGCAGTTGTTGGACTTCACATCGTCAATTAGAATTGCCTGCCCAAATGCTCGGATCTCCATAATTGGTCTTTTCCCAAGATTGGGTAAGGAAAATCAGGATATTGATCATAAGATCATATATACAAACATTCTCATCAGAAAAATGTGTGTCAACCAAAATTTCTCGTTCGTGTCTATTGACAAGGAAATACTGAGCGACCATACTCTTCTCGCACGGGACAATATGCATCTGACCAGTCAGGGAAAAAAGATCCTCCAACAAGAGCTTGCTCATATTCACAATCATGTGGAAAACTAGATGGTTTAAGTGGGGAAACCCCAATTGTTGTATCAGCCTGTCATCATGGTGTAAATGGGGTTTTGAGGGATTTGTCATGCATGCTTTTTAATGCACGGAGTATCATTTGTAACATCGGCTCTTTTCGGGATCTAATTTTGGAGGGCATATACGACTTTATTTTTGTTGTGGAGTCGTGGCTTAACCAGGATTTTACAGACGCGATGGTGGCTGATCTAAACAAATATTGTGTTGTGAGATGCGATCGTGGCAGTAGGGGGGAGGGCTTCTGGTGCTTCACCTCTCTGAGATTCCAACCGTGGTTGTTGAGGTCTCAGATATTTCCGAGGGGCTGGTTTTGACTGCTCCTTCTTTAAATATTACATTCTTCTATGTTATTTGGCGGATAATAGCAACTATTTTGAAATTTTAAATGCCTGTCAGTTTATTTCGCGCTCCGTAAATTCGGGGCATTCAAACATTCTCCCTGTTGACTTTAATCTCTTCACTTTGGACTGGGTCCGAAATTGTGCCAGTGACCCACATCATCGACTCTTTCTTGAGTTGCTTGCTCCCCTTGGACTAACCCAACTGGTGGAAAAACCTACGCGTGGGAATAAAATTTTGGATCTGGTTTTTACCCATGATGATCGGTTAGTATACGACCTTTGCATTGGGCCGCATTTTGGCCGTAGTGACCATTGTTTGATATCTTTTAAGATAAACAATTCTGTTGTTAAGACTCTTTTTCCTGAACACATCCGTACTAACCATGTGCCGGGAAAGCTTGATTTTTCCTTGCTAAAATCGTCACTTCAAGGAGTTGATTGTGAAATGTTAATTTTCTCGATTCATAATTCGGTTGACCATGCTTGGAATTGTTTTAAAAGTATTTTGGATTGTCATATACAGTTGTGCCGCGCTGAACCGATTCTCCATCATGCACATTCAGGAAACGTTCTACCCCGTCACATTTCAAAGATCAGACAACGTAAGCTTAAGCTCTGGAGGCGGTATAGGGCGTCTCCGGATCCAGATTCCTTATTGGCATATAACGCACAAAGAAAATTATATTCGAAGACAGTTCAGGCATGGCGCGGCAAAAGGGAGGTACAGACTATTCAGGAAGGAAATCCCGCGGCTCTGTTTAGACTCTATAGATGGAAAACGAAAACCTCACGGTCTCTCCCGCCTTTTAAGGAGTAAGTGGGTATTTAACTGAGAGTTTCGACAAGGCAGAAGCCCTTGGAAAGATTTTTTCTTTGAATACTGTCATAGAAGACCACAACCATTGTTTGCCACTGCCCCAAAATTCTGAAGGTCATGAAAAGTGTTCCTGGATCACGTTTCCACAGTTAAATGTACAATCAGCTTTGAATAAGCTTAAATCGAGTTTTTCCTCTGGTCCCGATGGACTGTCTGCTGCCCTCTTAAAACACGTTTCACAAGAAATTTGTTACCCACTCTCAAAAATATTTGAATTGTCGTTTAAACAGGGAAAGCTCCCTGAGATTTAGAGTAGGGCAATAGTGGTGCCTGTTTACAAGAAGGGGTCACCATCACACCCACATAATTACAGACCCATATCCCTAACATGTGTGGCGTGTAAGGTAATGGAATCGATTATTAGAGACTCAGTGTTGACTTACCTGGAAAAATTCTCTATTATTCGACCTGACCAGTTCGGTTTTCTTCCAGGAAGATCTGCAACCCACCAATTACTTTTGGTGCTGGATCGCTGAACGGCTGCGCTTGATATTGGTATTCCATGCGACACTGTATACTTTGATTTTAAGAAGGCTTTTGAGTCTGTGGTAATTCGAAAGCTTCTTCTAAAGATGAGTAGCTGCGGAATTAGTGGTCACCTTTGGGAGTTGATGGCTGCTTTTCTTAACAACCGCACACAGCAGGTGATTGTAGGCAACACGCTGTCTTCAAGAACAGTGGTTTCTAGTGGGGTGCCCCAGGGATCTGTGTTGGGTCCCTTGCTCTTCGTTATCTATCTAAACAACTTATGTCTTGGTAATCCATCTACCTTCGGCTTTAATTTTGCGGACGACATAAAATTTGAGGCTGAAAATTGCTCTTCGGGGATCTCCAGGGAACTCGAGGATCACTCGTCAGATGTTGCCCTTTGGTCAGAAACCTGGCAATTACCTCTGTCCATCCCGAAGTGTATTTCCTTCCATGTCGGATACCACAACATGGATAGTAACTACTCTATGGGCGGAAATTTTCTTCCATCGGTATGTGAAATTAGGGACCTAGGGATTTGGTTTTCAAAGACCTTAAGTCATCTTTGCACTGCTAGAAAATTAGTGCTTTGGCGTTTCGTCGCTTGGCAGTCATGAATCGCTGTTTTACATCTGGAAACTCCGTTATCAAGACTTGGGCTTTCAAAGTGTTTGTGCGCCCACTACTTGAATATGCAACACCAGTTTGGTCGCCTTATCTCGTTAAAGATATCGATCTTATTGAATCAGTCCGGAGAAGGTTTACAAAGGGCCTTCCTGGACTGCGCGAAGTAAATCATATTAAGCGACTACATGAGTCCATGAAAAGTTCCGTAGGAACGATGAGTAACACACTT
>JAHWFP010034353.1:0-12118 GCA_023313725.1 Lithobius niger | reverse complement strand
AAAAAATGGTGCGCGGGAAACGTGTTTTTCGGGGTGGAGGGGTATGTCTGTCCTCATATCGCAAATCACCACTACTATTGAGTGCCTTACTTGAAACTTTGGATGGAGATATATAATTGTTAGAGGTTTTAAAAATGGAGCTCAGTACAGACGTGACTGAAAACTGACCGCAATTGGTCACGTATCTCCCAGCATGTCAGTTAGTGAGTTAGATAGAATCTAGCACGAGACAGCAATTAGACAGTACTAAGACCAAAACTAAAAATAAAAATAATTTTAAAACTGAGGCAGAGCATGCTGTTTTGTGTTCGATTCAGAAATTGTTTGGTCATACAGCATGATGTAAGTCGATGTAACTTTGAAATCCTATAGTTTTGCCCAATTCGGTATTTGGGGTTGTGTCGTAACTATTTCACTGCATTAGAAATTTTAATGACAACAATAGAACCGATCTTGTTGTTTTTGTTGTTGTTGTCGCTGTTGTTGTTAGAGCTCTTTGCCCTCACCTGGAGATCGAACCAGTGAACTGCTTTTCAAGTGTTTATCTATACATAGGCATGGACATGGCAGGGCCTTTTTTAATGTGACTACAATATTCTTGTGACAGAAAGCCAAATGGGCTAGAAATTTTGCTGTCACCTAGAGATCAAACCAATGAACCGATGTTCAATTTTTACAGCTAAAAATGTAGGTATTAACAACGACCAGGGCCTTTTTAATGCCATTTTAATATGACTGCAGAATTCTCGTGGGCAGAGCATTTATTACTGTAGAGGACTGGGCTGAAACCATATAGGTTTCTGGCCTGCGAATTCATAAAATAAACTGATCAAAGGTGGTCCTTATTGACGGAGGGAAGCGAGCGAAGCGTAGCCTACAACGGACACCAAATTGAAAATGTTTGTTGGTTAGTTAGTTGGACATTTGCAGTCTAGATGGAGCCCGAATGAAAGATCGGATTGGAATGAAATTTGGTACATAGCTTGAACCCCCAAAAGTATTCACGAGCTAGAATTTGCCGTAAATTACCAATTATTATGGAAGTAATTACAGTTTTTGGAATTTATTTTTACACTCACTATTGCAAATTTGGAATCCTGAATAATGTACAATCGTTAAGTAACAAAATCATGGACATCGAGCTAAATGCATGAAATTGGGTACACAAAGTAATTCTAAGTAGTACACATCGTACTAGCTATGGAACCCCAAAGAAATATCTGCCAAGGGCCCCCAACACCCCAACAACAAAGGGCACCCAACAAAGGACCCCCAAATCATCCTCCCTTGTAGTGTGGATTGCGCTTCTTGAGGACAGATCGACTACTTCCACAATACAAATTCGTATCACCTCGATCTGTGACATCACAGACGAGGCGACGAACTGGGTTAGTCTTAGTACGATGATGAAATTCTTATAGTGACTTGTACTTTTTTATTAAGTTTGGCATGGAGAACTTTGGCATCGAAGGATGGGAGCAGAAAGAACGATAGTTTTCGGTTGTGGGTATAATGTAGTGGCTACTCGCTCTCTGATTGGTCAAAAGCCGTTAACGTAACCACTCGCTCTGAGTGCCCTTCCTGTTGGTGGGAATTGAGTTTAATGTAGAAGGGGGAAAAAATCTCCCTTCCGTCCCTCTGATCTGTTTTTACTCATAACAGATCATTTATTACAAAACAATATCACCACAAACAATGTGACATGCTGACCCACGTTACCGGATTACAATTCATTTAATGCATATACTATAATGTCTGTATGTGAGACTGGTTATGCCATCATCTAATAGATACCTTTTGTCATCATAAATAGTTAAACATCTTTTATTATGTTCCTCAGTCTTTATCACATGAACTTTGCTTCTGATAAAATTCATCTTAAAACTATAAACATTTTGCTCTCGCAATACATCTAAGTAATGGTTGTGCGTTATTTTCTGCTTTAATACCGTCTTTGTTACCCTTCCCGGTAAGTTTAGTTACATTACCATATAACAAAGAATACATTTTGGCCTTGAGACCACAAAATTCACTAATCGGGATAGAAGACATTTCATCTTTAAACATGCCTGGTACTTTTTTGTTCTGTAAAGAATACAAAGCATGGTCTACTGGATAATCGCTCATGTCATACCTATCTAGGTTTAACAACATGTTTGAATTTATGTTATAGGTATACATTTGATAGCAAAGACTATCTGTATCTGTAAACAATAGAGATGCATTGTTACCATACAATGATTTGATGCGTCCGTAGTGAAAGTCATACATTATGTATTTGCTAAGATCGAGAACGCTGAAACCAACATAGATTGGTCTATTGAGAACTACTTTGGTCTTCTTCATTTTAAAAATCCAAACATTTTCATCAAATATCACAAAATTCTCCAAATTTGGTTTAGATGTTAACTTGCGGGCTTTAGTCTCACTAGTTGCGACTTTCACGCTTACACGTTTGCGTAGATCTTCAATCATCTTACCATACAGTGTATTAGACATGATTTTATAAAAGTCTTTATGAAAAGGCTTCGTAGCGGCCTGTCGTTTTGCGGTATTCAATTCTATATAGGGTTTCAACCAAGCTTTTTACGAAAACGACAAAACATGTTGGATCTTTGTCAGTATCATTCCTTGCAAAAGGTAATGCTTCAAAACTCTATAATGGATGACATAGTTTCTTTTGGATTACAAATTCGGAGTAAGCTTTCTTGAAGTATGTGAAAGGTTTAGAATTTCATGCAAATGTTGACAATAAGGTGATAATTGTTCATAGCGAATGTTCAAAGGTTCAGGACAAAGAAGATAATCAGAATGTAAATCATGGAGATGAGTCGGATAATCGAGATCTATTTCTAGAATGAAACCAGTTTGGTTATCATCTTCAATAGTGAGAACGTTTAAATCTCTAATTTGATTCGGAGTCAACCAATGAAAATTGCCAAAAGGCAACATTTGACTGAGATTACAACCGTAAAGGTTATTCGCATCTAAATAGATAATGTAAGAGAGAAGGTCGTTGTGGGAATAACTTTCACCTAGCAAAGGGTTGTTAGCACGAGCTATATGTTTCGTAACCATGCTAACTCCTCCGCGTATCCCTTTCTCGATTAACAGATGTTGGTCAATGTGTGTCAGTAGCTCTAGCTGTATTTTAGTCATCTTTAAAGCGGCAAAAAAAGTTAGCCCCGGACTGCTATAATAATGAGCTGGATCAAGTTTGTAACATTCCATACAAGTTTTTCTAAAATCTGTAAAGACGCAAGCTAATAACAAACAATCCAAACGCAAATACAAGTCAAAACAATCACCAAATGTCTGACAATTCATCGTATTCCACACATTTAATGCGTAATCGTAATCTTCGTCACTAACCCCTTCATTCGTTAAAGTAGAAAAAAAAGCTTCCTTCGGAGGTAAAACTTTCTCTTCAAACCTTGAATAAGAGTCCAAATATTCGTAGGGAAATATTACTTTACGTTTTAATAGTGACCAATGTTGCGGAAATTCAGATTTTAAAATGTTGAGTTGATCATCCACTAATAACGACACTAATTTGTCTAAAGAAGCCGCTAGAAATTTAAAAGAATCTAAATACACTATATTCTCAATCTGAATAGATATATAATGTTGTACATTTTCAGGAATGACATTAACCTTTGGTTTGCCAAATGTTGAGATTCCAGACATAACAAATGGCCATCATAATGGGTTAAGTTATGAAAGAATACAAGCAATGTCTTTTTAAATCTGTATTCTATGTTACAATGAGCATGTGCGGGACCTCTGTAAATACAGCTGTTGTGACAATGGTCCCTTACCTTCACCTCTTCATTGGTAATAATTTCCTCACAAATATGACACAAATTATTGCTTTGAAAGTGAGGTGTATCTGATTTGTTCATTATTAGAGGTTTTACATCTTTCAACAAAGCTCTTGTTTTTACATATTCTAGCTCTACGGATAAGAGAAAGTGAGATACACAATCAGAACCTCGATACAATTACCCCTATATAACTTGGCCTAAGCAGTCAACCATAACATAACAATAAGCGCATGGTTCATGTTCGCTATATTCGTAAGTGTAAGAATCGCATTCATTAGGCTTGCATCCTAATATTGGAGTCAGGATTGATTCAAAATCGGCGAATATAACAAAAGGAACACTTAGTTGATTCGCAAAGTTATGGGGGACCAACTGGTCGAATTTGAGAGTCCGTGTAAATTTTGTGATACAATATTCCGGTTTTTTTGTTTGTTAACTGGTACCCCAAAGAGCACAAAAACGCTTGATGTCACTTCCGGAACTTGTGCAGGAAGTGGGGAGGGGGGGGGGAGGAAGAAGCGCATTGCCACGTAGTCCATTTTTGGTCATAACTATCTTATTTTTTATGATAGAGAATCCTACATAGGCTCAAATAAAGAGTATTAAATTACCTAATACGTTTGTACCATACTGAATTTGTCGAACTCGAAGTTTACTTGTTATAGGCAGAAAAAGGAAAAATTGTACCATTTTTGTTAGTTATTCATGTTGTTAAACAGAGATTTGGATTGTTCGACAATTTTTGCATACTTTTGTATTACAGCACTGCTTAAAGGTTGAAAAATAGGCATACTTAATTTTTAATCACATACAAACAACAGGAAAAATGTAATTGAGCCAGGTATATAATAAATGTTGATTGCGGTAAAAACAGTTTTGCCAGGAGAGAACATACCAAATGTACAACCACACAAATACTCATATAGTTGAATAAACTATAATACAGTTGCTAAATTTACTGCAAAGCATTTCTTTCTTTGTAATTCAGTAAAATATAACAAAATCATTAACTTTCAATTGAATTGAATGGTAATGGGAAGCAAGTCTAATTATCTTAAAAACCTATAAGGTAGGATTTAGAAAGGATAAATCTTCTAAGTCTTTGTTTAAAAGTCTTCATCGTCAGAATCTCCATCTCCAGCTTCATCATTGTGTGGATTAACCACATCACTGTTGTCGCACTTTTGCAAATCATCGTCCACACACATGCACATGTCAGTGCACGGTATATCGTTCCGACGGCAAGAACATGATTTAAATGAACACTTTGTTTTTTTGCAAGAGCACTTTATGAGCTCCAATATTCCTGATGGTGCTGGTGGCTTCTCTGTCATCTTTGGAACAAAAGCACCATCCTTAACTTCCCAACTGTAGCCCTGTTCAGGAAATGGGATGTCTGGCTTTGCAGTTATATCATTGTTCCAAATAATGCATTGATGATGAGCTCTTAAAATTGACAGTTTTAGGGCAGACAATGTTGGAGGCATCTTTTCTGATTCTGCAACTGTTTTCTGGAAAAGGTTCCATCTTACTTCTCCCACTGTCGATGCTGTAGACTGTGCCATGTACAGTTTCCACACAAATCTTTCGAGTGTTTCTTCAACAGACGGTGAAGGAAAAGCATCAACTCCTTACTCAGCAAATGTTACCCAATTAGCAGGCTCACTTCCCTTGAAGACTTTCCAACAGGACAGCTTGCATTTGCCTGCAAAGCATCCTGTAGTGTCGCAACCTGTGAAGGCGTGAAAACCTGGCAAGCCACTGGCTTTTTGTGGCCCTATACACTCGTACAATGGTCCAATAGGGATTCTTCTTTTCTTCTGGCCAGTTCCAACACACATGAAGTTTCATGGCACAACCTCGGATAACGTCTAATGGCAAGAACAACAACGTCGGTGTCAGGTTAAGTTGCATCAACAGGATGAAGCAACATTTTTTGGTTAGCCTCTTCCTGAGAACTGGCAAGGTGATGCACTAAGCAGTGAGTTGCTGCTACCATATCTCGCCATGCAATGATCACTTGTTTAGCTCCGTTTTCAAAGTTATCCAAAGTTATCAAAGTTATCTTGTGAGCAAGGTCATTTCAGATTTTGTAGCTTCATGGGACAAGATCATCTTCATGGGTATGTTACTTATTCTGGTTGAATCAGTTATGTGGTAGGTTATTTTCACCTTCTTTAAAGAACGTTTGACTCTTGTTAAACAAGACATTGTTGACATTGTTTAATCGTATCTATCGAACACCACATGTATTTCATCATAGGTAACACTCAACATCCTCAAACGGCGTGTGAAGTGATTGGCTAGCTCTTCGCATGTGGTGACTGATGGTGATTTGTCCAGACTTTGTAAAAGTGCCATTCCATCAAAAATTGCAACTGTCTTGGCCTGTGTGACTTCAGGACCAATATTTCCAGTTTCTATACTGTTAGCTGGATTTGTTGACTCGTCAATTCGTTCTTGTGGATCATCTCTGGGGTGAACTCTGGAGCGAACTACCTGAGCTTCAAGAATATTAAGAAGCCCACTCTTTTTAGATGGTAGCAGTAGTTGTCCTCCTGGAGCAAACAGAGCACAAGGAACTACTCCTAACTCATAATTGCTTATGGTGTTTCTCAAACTAACAGTTGGTCTGGATTTAGCAATTAATAGGAGTCGTACAAAAAGGCTGCGATCTTCTCTTAGCTTTACTAGTTTTGAATGCAGTTTAACAGTCACCATCTTACCATTGTCCTTCCATATTTTCTTTTATAGTTTGTTTATAGAAGACCACAGGTTCACATCATTGCTATGTAAACGGGACTTCGTAAATTCCTCATAAGCTAATTGTCCATAAGTGTTTCTTTCACAAACATCGTTCCTAACTCTGTCATCCATCACTGCCTTAGTCATGCAGTTCACAAGTTCACCGGATGTGTCAGCGAAGATGTTTCCTTGCTTCCTAAGCGCATGTGTTAGTTTGGCTATGTTCTTTTCTTGGTGTTGTAAGAAAGCCTTGGTGTCTTCATGGTGCCATTGGTGACATGTATTAACACCGGCCATTTTTTTACATTCAGCAGCAAGCACAGCCATAGCAGGTTCAATTAAAAAGAACCGTGTACGGGCTGAATTTCTGGTCAGTCCAACTATACCACCACTGACTTTCATACTTCTGTTGACATGCTCTAAAGCATGATCAGCTCCAATTGCACAAAATGGAACAATGTTCCTGTTGACTACCCAGTTACCTGCGCAAAACTGTTCAAAAATTTCAGAGCTTTCAAGTTCTATCATTTGCATTTCAGCCAAGTATACTGGTATCATTCGTGCGTAATGGTGCTTATCATGAGCAAAGAAGTACTTGACAAGCCCATCTAGTGAAGAGAGGTGATGTTTCCAGTCACCAGTTCTTACTGCTTTAATGAATTGGCATAAGTCGAGAATCATTTGTATATACAGTAACATAGCCTTTGCTGTTGGATTCTTATCCAAAGTTGCGTCGAATTCATCCATTCCTTGGAAGATCCCACCAACTTCTAGTTCGTTTTTAGCTTTCTTGGATGCCATTATCGTTGTTTTTATCATCTTTAGTTGAAAATGCTTCTTCTAGGTATTGGACTGCTTTTACAATTGCACCTTCTGATTCCACACTCTGAGTTGTGAAAGCTTCGAGGTAAAGCGTGAACAAACCTTGAATAGTTATTAAATGTGCTTCAATGCCTCTACGTACATGTTTACCCTCTGGAATGGAACGTGTTGCTAAAGAGCCATACACGCCACTTTCAATCCATGCCATGTCTAGTCCACTGTTTTCAGTGAAGTTACCAATGCATCTAAGCATAGCCATGGTTATGTGTAGTTCCCCTGGCCTGTAAACGAAATGATCCATGTCAGGTTTGGTCATTTGCAGTTGTTTAGCTCGGATGTATACGCACATGTCCAATGTTAAGACAATTTTTTGGCCCTGTCCCATTACTATCTGATTAATACTTTGTGCCTGAAGCAGAACAGTGTACACTGCTGACCATTCTGTTGGCGGTGCCGGTATCAGTGGCGTAACATGGACTCCAGTTGAAGGCAAAGCAGTGGTTGTATACGAATTAAATGCTGACCATGTTGGGATACTTGATTTCCACACATCTCTTTACTAACGTTAAATTGTGCTTCGTCTTCCAGAAGGGCACTTCCAGTTTTAGAGTATGCTTTTCCTATAAGCCACACCTTCATGTTGTTAATTTCCTCTACTGCAGAGTGATCTACATCAGATGAAAATTTAAAGTCAGCATATATTGGGCACTTTGCATCGGTTTGGATGGCATCGGACAGTCTTTCAGTAGAGTTGCCGAATCAGAAAGAGATAGCGAACGATTTCCAGAACTATCTCGTAGCTGTAGAACTGGTGTATTGTCATCTGGTTCTTTACGTTGGTAAATAGCCAGTGCTGTGGCGTGTGTTGTGTTCTTTCCATCTGGGGTATCTTCCATGAAGTCAACATTGTCTGCTGCAAAAAATATAATCCTGTTCTTTACAATATTTGCTGGCACATACACACCATTGTTACTGTAGATGTCATCTACAATACACTCTGATAATTGAGTTTCATACCTAAGAAGACGATTGTATTCGATAGAGAAGCTTAATCCGTGAAGCAAATTGAAAACGGTTTTGTTTCTTGTGGCTTGGTGAATTGCCATCCCTACAGAAAGCTGTTGAGGCATGACACGTGTTGTCTGCATTTTGTTAGTAGATGAACGTCTCACTTGCCTCTCATTGTATGTCATAGCCATAACAGTTTGTGAAATACTAGTGGCTGCTTTGTTCACAGCAACTTACTTTTTGTGTGATGAAATGCTTTCTTCCCTCCCGCTAACAAGCCAGCTGAAAAATGCATACACCTCACGAGGAATAATGTTCTCAGGTAACTCTTCCTGTAAACTCCCACTTTTCTGCTCCATGAATGCACTTTCGGAGTATAAGTGCTGCATCGTAAAGACACCGCATACCCACATCGGTGTCATTATCAGACTGAAATGTTGACTCAACAGAAACATCTCTTGATTTTTTAATAGACACTATTTCTGGTTCATTTCTACGTGCTGGTCGGTGGAATTCGATATCACTAATGTTGTCAATAAGTAGTTGCTTAATTTGTTGACCCAATACAGAAGGATTAGTCATGTTGTTCATTGCCCGTATGTTTTCATACGTGGTTTGAATGACAACCATATCTATTGGCCCATCTTTTAGGCAATCACGAATAAAACTGATAAATTCTATTTCAGCTGCAACCTCTGCTGCGGTAGACTTTGGCATGCTAGCGTTGGTAGCCTTCCTCAGGACATTGCTCACATTCTTAGTCCAGCGTGGCAAATGATACCTGACATCGATGGCATGCTCATCCAGCTCATTGATAGACGTGTTTAATTTAATTTTTAAAGCTTCATCACCACTTTTGTTAAAAGCATCGCTCAGGTTTTTCTGGGCCCTATCAACTGATAGTTTTCTAAGAGGATTCAATCTTGAGTGAACACCATTACAAAAGAAACACTCTTCTTTACTGAAAGGAACACACTTAGAACGGGTAAGTCGTGTTTTGTTTGCTTCATTACTTTCAGTTGTTGACCTTGAATGGTCGTGTTTCTGTTTCTCATGATGGTGTTTTAAACGGTCAAGTTTGTCTTTGTGAGTGACGTTTTGAAAACAACTCCTATGCCAAGATGCACCCTTCTCAATTAATATTTTTGCAGTTGCTCCTCGTAAACGTTGGCTGGCTACAATGCATAACTCATCTAAGTATTGGGCTCGTTCTTTAATCTTTTCTAGAACATGTTCATGAGCACTGGGATTTTCTACAAGTGCTTCTTTTGAGGTAATATTGCAGATTATGCATAAAGTAAAGTCAATGTCCATTTTAAGAACTTTTGATGAGGGTGAGGGAATGATGCCATCATTATCACTCATAACTATTTACTGCTTTGCCTAATCCTTTCTACTAGTTTCATTCAACAATCTGAAAGAAGAAAAAATGTAATTACCTATAGGTTATCTTGTAAATTAACGCAAACATTCATTAATTTCCTTACTAATGCCATTAATGTTTTTAGTCATAATTCATTTTACTATTACTATTTACTATTACTCCCTTTACTATATCGTTACAGAGGGTACCAGTAGGTACAACTTAAAGCAAATTAAATATACTACAACGTTTGTTCAGTACATAATTGTCTACCAGCAGAAATAACTAACAAAAATAGTGCGATTTTTGTCCTTTATGCATATAACAGGTTAATTTTGAGTTGTCGACAAATTCTGTATGGAATAAATGTTTTAGATAATTTAATTTTTTTAAATTTTAGCCTAGGCACGCTTCTCTATCATAAAAAATAAAAAAGTTATAGCCAAAAAAGTAATATCCCACACTGTGCTATCCTCCCCCCCCCCCCCCAATCCCCTGCATCAGTTCCGGAAGTGGCAACAAGCGTTTTCGTACTCTTTGGGGTACCAGCTAACAAACAAAAAAAACGGAAAATTGTACCACAAAATTTACACGGAAAACCAGTTGCTCCCCCACTAATTAAACTTCCTGACATTATTGCCAATTTCGGGCATAACAATTCGCTGAGCTTCATGTTCTCGACACATCATTTCATGCTGCTCCAATTCAGTTCTACAACGATGTGAGCACAAACAGTATGCGCAGGTGTATCTGCTGAATGTAGAGTCATTTATTAAGCGATTGAGATTCTTAATACAGCAATAATGATTGTCATTTAACAATAAAAGTCTGACGATTTCACCACTCCTCCTCTCGCTGATATATAGAGGGTAAACTTCTTTATCGGAATAACCATAAACGTGTATTGTTAAGTTATTCAAAATTTCAAATTTCTTAATATAATTTAAAGGAACTGGGTAGGAAATACCTTCGATGTGCAATGTATCCAGCAGATGAACATAATGGCTCACACGCTCAGCATGAAATGGTGCGGGATGCAAGGCAGCTAACACAGAATATTCAAAACATCTCATATCATGACATTTGATATTAATAAATGCTTCTTTATGTGCAAGAAAAGGTTCCAACGGCTTATAACAACCACCTGCTAGAGGAAGATATGCTGCAAAATGTAAGTCTAAAGCGAGTATTGTGGATAAAACCCTACCAGACCCTTCCCTCTGATAATTGTACAATCGCTTTAACAGGCCTAAGTGAACGTCCTTCAAAATTTCATCAATCTGGTCAATCCGTAAAACTCTGTAAGGTTTCGTGCACAAGTAAATGTTGATTAGTCTTTCTGGTGGTTTACGCAATTCAAGCTAAACACTCGTCACAAACTTAATTTGACGATGGCTTCTTCACAATGATTCAATAAGAAAATGTAATTCGTTGCGAAGGTAAGATAAAAAACAAATCTAAATTTGGAACAAGAGTTTCTCTGTCCGGGATGGTGTAGGAAAATTTTGCAAAATAGTCACGAAATGCACTCTTCTCCTTCTTGAATGAACCAATCCTATCGTCGACATGAGGAGTTGTTCCGCTTGGGACAACATGATGATGATGATTGCATCTATTCAATTCCACGCGAGAAGCGAACCCCTCGTTACATTGCTGACATACAGTTCTAGAAGCCACAGGTCATGGGATGTGTACTCTGGTTTGGTGGATATGGACCGCACGTTCAGTTTCATATCGTTGATTGCAAACGACGCAAGTTGTGTTTGATGTTAGTTACGAAGATAGCGTAGCAAGTTTTGTCGATTGGTGAACGGGAAACCACAAACCTCACAAACAAACATTCTCACAGCTCCAACTTCTCAACAGCAATGGCTAAGTCATTCTCTTGCATTGGTTCTTCTTCGCAAAAATGGGAAGGAGTTGACCGCACATAACCTTCAGGCATCTAAAAAATAAGATAAGAAAAACATGACAGATATAGATGTAATCCTATATTTATATATATAAATATACACACTTTGTCAGTCACGTAAGTCTCTATATCACATGATGGGAAGAGAGGTGACGTAGCTTCTATTATTAAAAAATGTCTGACAAAGAAGATGTCCTCAGGTGGTGGGTGACAACTAGAAATGATTACTTTGCCCTTTAAAGCTATCTTCCGTTTTCCAATGTTGAATGGTCTGTTGTCAACCAAACAATAAATTCCTAATAAACAGAATGATAATAATTCGGGAATGCAGTCCGGTATGTAGACATATGAATGTGAATGTTCTATTCCCTCAAGTGATGGAGTTGTCATCACATATCCAAATTCGCAAATGTAAGGGTGAATAATTTCAATCAACAATGTTTT
>JAHWFP010034329.1:0-10225 GCA_023313725.1 Lithobius niger | reverse complement strand
AAAATGACGCGACAGAAAAGATATGGAAGCCACAAGGTGAGTACTTCATTTAGCTTGTGTTAAAGGAATTTTCAATTGTATGAATTCTTATTGTTATAAAAAAGAAAAATGGAGAAAAGGAAAAACCTTAAAATCTCTTGAAATGTAGTTCACGAGAGTTTGAAATTAAAACATGTTACAAGAACGAGAAATTTCCGCCAGATTACAGATTTTTCGCTGTTTTCCAGTTGGGCTACGTTAACCGTTTCGTTCGACGTTGCTTTTCTGGATCCAGCATAAGGGAGTTTGTGTAATAATACTGGTTTTAGTCTTTCGTGCAGCTGAAATGGCTGGGAAAAGAACATAGCAACGACTTTGTTCGTTCATCCGTCTGTCTGTCTCTTTTTCAACTTTGGAATGGTGCCAGATTGAGACTAACGGTTTTCACGATTAGATTCAGCATCCAAAAATTAGTTAAGAAGGATTTTAAAACACCAGAAGTATGAAGTAGCCCACAAATTACCGGAAATGGCCGACAAGTGAGCCCATCATCTATGGAACGGTACCAGAAGAGAGAAACGGTTTTCACCATTAGATTCAGCTTCCAAAAATTAGTTAAAAGAAAAAAATTCGGAAGTATTGTACGAAATGGAAGTGGCGGAAATGTACAGAAGACCAGTTGCGATAGGTACTAGGTAGTCTCTGCCTCCCTGCTTATTGTGCTTTAACTTGGACAAATTTTTACCGATTTTCTACATCAAATGTAGGGCTTTTTATCCCTTACTTTGATGAAAGAAAGAGTTCTGATTACTTATATATCAGCTAGTTAAGAACAAATTGCAGGTGCCAGGTTCATTTTTTAATGTTGTATCAGTTTTCGAATTTTTTCCGTAAATTTTCTTTAATGTTTTCCTGCTTCATTGCTACAGGAATCACTGTTTTGATGGACAAATCGGTTGAGTTTAGGAGGCTAGAATCTACTCACTATTCCTACTGACCAAAACCTTAAAACAAAACACCAGAATATGTTGCGAAATCTTTTATTTCTAAATCAAGATGATGATACAAATATTGGCTGAAACGAACACCATACAATACCGAAATATCACCCAACCGCACCTAATTGGTCATTTTTTTTTCTCATTGGCATACTCGTGTCATATTTTCAGTGTTTTTCTGAAAGTGACTTCTTCCCTACCTTACAAAAAGTGCAATTGGCAGGAAGTTGAACTAGAGATCATTACGTTGTAAGCAAGCAACGCTTTTAATAGGATTAGGTTGTAAGCAACAATTTTAATAGAAGTAAGTGGTAAGCAACACTGTTGATAGGATTAGGTTATATTAGCACGATTTTTACAGGATTAGGTTGTGTGCAGTATAGGATATTACTCGCCTTCTGTGGACTTAGAGCAACAAAGTTGAGGCCTGCAGGGCCTAGCCATGGTTGCTTTCAGTACAAGGAATGGGCAATGCCTTATTTATCACCTGATTTCACGACGATTACAATGTGTAACCACGTGATGAGAAATGAACATTTTAATTGTTGCCCGATTTCAAACTTGTTCTTTCGGTTCTTACGACATTGCATTGTTGAGCGCTGATAGCAGAGGCATGATGGGATGGATGTAGAGTGAGAGCGAGTGCATGATGGGACTGTTGCGGAGTGAGAACAATTTAATAGGATTACGTTGTAAGCAACGATTTAATTGTAAGGAGCTATTTAGAATGCATTGGTGGCACAGAATCAGCAAGAATCCATTGTTGTTAAGAAGAAAAAGGGAAATTGTTGAATTAATATCCATTTCAACTGCTGAGGCTATATCGGGATGGACAGGACAATTTTGCTAGGAAATAACTAGGATCTTTAACATGGCACAACCGACATGAACATGAGTGCATTTCTAGGTCCCTTCTCTTCCCGAATGTACAGGGGTGTGCCGAGGTCAGAATTGAAGCGATCTTTGGATTATGAGAAGGTTGTGCTAGCCACCCTGACCCTCAAAAAAATTGATCAACTTTTCAACTTTTCTGATTTACTGTTTGCAGGTCGAAGGCTATCGTATTGGCTGTGACTTCAGTTCAGATGGACAGTATTTATACAGCGGAAGTTCAGACGGAATTATTCATTGCTACAATTCCCAGTCAACACATCAGAAAAAATGCTTGAAGACTGACAAGACAGAGGCCAGCATCTCAATTGCTTCACATCCAGTTCTGGAAAGTATGATCGCAGTCTCATTTTGGGATGGTACGATTCAAATCTGGCAATAAATAATCAAAAATGAGCAAGAAGCCGAATAGAGATGTTCAGTTAAGAAACTGTGGGAGCAAGCATGCCTACATTTCACAAGGGCAAAGGTAAGAAACAAAGCCGTTATAATTTGTTTAGAAAGCATTCCTAAGGGAGTACCTAAGCAAGGTATTCTAGCTAATAGCTGAAAAATAAAATTTGTGGTAGTTGATTTGGTGTTAACTTTCTTTTTAATGTCATAGAGGGTCTTCCAAAACGACCAACCTGTATGAGAATCAGTTAGATACGTTCAATGCGCAGAAACCGCAATAGAACGATCCAAAAGTGTCTGATGAGGGAAACGATGTCACCTTTCAACGTGACTGATGGGCTCCATCCAGAGTCACGTCGATAAATTATGCTTCGCGCATGCTCAGAATTCCTTAAACATCAACCTCCTTTGCAAACTACTGCAATTATTTAGCTCCCACAATCCCTTAGTCACGTTCTAGATGTCACTTCCGTTGTACGGATATGTTTTGAACGAAAGACGAAAGAAATAAGTTTACATATAAGAACGGCTGCTTCGTAATAAATGTGTACAAGCAAGGTTTAAAAGTAGTTCTTTGTACTATTTAACTCTCGTTTCGCCTTTGTAATACTCTACTGTAGCTCTTATCGATTGTGCTGTGTTTTGGCAGTACCAAACTGTGCGCAGCAGCGCACATTTTTTTATGCACGTGTGTGTTAGTTTTGGAAGGAGCTGATATAACACGAATAAAACCCTCTTTGTCCTGAATGAATTCGATCCCTCAAACCAGAAACAGTGGACTCAAAATCTTGCAACGCCGCTGTACCTTCTATACCCATGAACTCTCCCTAGCTCTCTGAATAGTGAATATGCATCGCTTGGAACCGACTCCTAAAGGATATTGTCACTATGCTCAACAGCAACAATTCAAACACCACACACATGCAAAAACATTCCTTTCCTTCCCACATTCCTTTTTGTCAAAGATCATCCCAATTTTACTATAAGAAGTGGTGATTGATGTGTTTTCTCCTCTCAGCGTCTTAAGCTCCAAGCTCTCTGCTTGTGTTTTTTCAACGTCAGTGAATATCTTCAAAATGAACATTTTCTTTGCCGTTATACCATTGGACTATTATTATTGCAAAGTCAGTGCTTTTATCACGCTGTTTAAGCATGATTATTACCGATATTGGTATCGAATTGGTTTGGCGTGAAGTGTCACCCAGAAGAGGTTTAGTTGCTAAAAATTGACAACACGGTACGGCTTTCTTCACACCATTTCAGTAATTTTTAGCCTAAAATACTGTCCCTAATTAAATGTTTGCATTGTCTGCAAAGACAAAAAAAAACGACCGGAACCAAGTTAAAATCCTGTATCCACCACACCAACATACCCATCGTTTAGCTTGATCTAAAGCACCTTAAGTGCCGCGTAGCTGTGCCAGATTGTCTTTTAGAGCTTTTGAGTTGTGCTTATCTCACTCTGTAGCTTAACCCTTGAAAATGGCTTAATTTTTTTTCTCTCAGGACTAGCAAAACCAAGCAAAATTGAAGGCTTCAAATCTCGTAATTTATCGAACTTTTAAGTACGGGAAAGAAACCTGTTTCATTTTTGTTTCCCATAAATGAACTGACCTTAGGTATTATCCTGCATTTTAGACTTTTTTAAATGTCACATCACTTACTTTGAAAATGTGAGTCACTGTTTATGTCTTGTTCGCTTAGATTTCAGAGGAAAGGATATTACCCATTCAAGTATCCTTGCACATTTTCGACCGTCTGGCTTTTCTGGAGTTGGAGGGGGCACATTTTTGACATTTGGTTTTTCAGGAGTTGGAGGGGTTCAGAACGACTGTCTTCGTCAGGCTACCACATCACCGTTCACTCGTTGTAATCGTTCGTCTGCTATTTGAATGCGACATGGGGCCCGGGCCATACCAACTTTATTAAACTTGCCTCTCAGCAGTAACTGGATGCTTGGGTTTGAAGGTCCCTGGATGTTCATCAGCACAGCTTTCTCTCAGCTATGGTGTTGAATGGCCAAGTATTCTAGGCTTCTCAGATGCACATCATTGTTAGAGCAGGACTCGAGGAGTGTCGCAGTACCTTCCCACCCAGTTTACTCGGTTTGAGTTTCCTTGGGGTGGACTGCTATGCCATTCGTTACAGCTTCATTCCCAGTGTCTTCCATGTGCTGCTTGACCCTCGTGCATATACCCTTTCTCGTCTTTTCCACATAAACTGCATCACAGCCCTCACATGGAACTCTGTAAACGCCTTCTCGGGTGTTCTTAATGTGCATTAGGGTTTTATCTTCGTACTCACTGGCTTCATTGCTTTTTCATTAGCTGGTCCTTCAGCCATCCATGCAAAATCTACCAAACTGTCCGGTATCCAGAATGTAAAATTGTCTGATAATAAAAAAGCGTGTTTTTAGGTGAAAGTGGACAACAAATTACGTGATTTGTCGGATTTTTCCTGGTTCGTCGGGTATGCTAGATACCAGTATACGGTAGATTTTACATGCACGCTTCAGGCCCTTTGTGTTCCTGACGTATGATGTAAAACTTACTTAGCCTGGTAGTGCAGACAATAGCAGACAAAACCAAGAGAGAACTCCACTTCCGGCCCTTGGAAGCTTTGGTGTTGGAGCAGCCCCAGTTACGACCAACTGTAGCATTTGAAAATGAAAGCAGTAGCTTTTCGAAAATTCATGTATGTAGTGTTTTTAATATTTTTATTCATAAGAACCGTGACCCGCGAGGAAAAGAAATGGTACAGTCTACTATGCCCGGGAAGACATACATAACGTTTTAATTGTATTGGAACTTTTGTGACACATTTTTATTCAGTGAAGAGTTTAATAAAAATTATGCGATAGGTATCAATGATCAGAAGGGTATGGAAGTCGTATATTTGATTGAGCGGCTCGCTGGCTTGGTACCATTTTCTCCTTAATTGGTCGCTACTGTTTGCAGAGGTTGAAAGGAGTTTTCAAAGAGCCTTAGCCCCATTTAACTTTTCAGAGTGGATTATTTTTCAGTTGAAAATAGTAAAGTAACAACAGCCCAATTTTAAACAGTACAATATTGAGGTGCTGAATACCAAGATCTTCAGTGGGTTAAGCAAGTGGTAATACCGTAATACATTTTGATTTTTAGCTTTAGCTACCGACCTTGGGTTGCTTAAAAATTTAGAAGTTCAACCCATGTATTAGTTAAAATAACATGATTTTGTTTCCTGTTTTAGCTGAAGTTTACACCAACTTTAATGGAGAAGATTGCACTGGTTCATGTGTCTACTGATGTATGATGCATATTACAATGGTAATTTTCATGTTGTTAAATATTTGTGTATACATTCTAATAAATAATATTATAGCCCTTTTGCAATTTGTTTTTTGATTCTGATGAAAATTCACATTCTTTCTGAATCTCAACAACGTGGTGCCTGATGAGATGGACATACAATTTTTGTGAGTTACCCTGCGTACTTCGCGGTAAGATCATGGCAAAGTTAAAACGTTTGGTTTACAGACATGTGCAGGAACCTTAAATTATCGCGGGTCAAATATTTTTGTTTTATCTTGGTCCCACCACAAAAATTCATATTTTCAAACATTCATATTGAAATTATGGTGCTGCCAGAATGATCGTGCCTTGAGGGGGGCAGCACTGCAGGATTCATTGGGCTGCGGTCTGCCAACGGTCGACACGGTTGATGGGGCGTAAGGCCCTGATGCTGCAATATGTGGAAACGCAGGTTCACCGATATTTTCACCGTGACCGCTCAGGAGGAATCTGTCAACGGTGGTAAAGAATCTAATGCCAGCAACGCGTGGGAACCCCATGTTACTCACGAGATTAGTCCTGCCGAGATTGTTTACCTGCTGTTTGCCATGAAGAGGGACAAGGCTGCTGGCCCGGACGGGTTGAATGCTGAACATCTCCGCTTCGCTGGCCACTTGGCTCATAGCTTTATTGCCCTGATCCTTTCTGCCTCCTTCGCCCACGCTCACTGTCCCTAGCCTGCCACTAGGACCATTTTAACTCCCATACTGAAGAAGACGACTGCGGACCCCACTACGAGCGATAGTTACCGTGGTATCGCGCTTATGAGTCCGATCGCTAAACTTCTGGACCTGGTTATCTTGAATCGCATTAAAGCCCAGACTTCCACTTGCGATGCTCAATTCGGATTTAAAAGGAAGCACTCCACCTCGATGGCTGTGTATGCAGTGAAAGAAACCATTCGGAGATACCGTAGAGCTGGTTCTCGGGTGTATGCCTGCTTCGTAGATGCGACTAAGGCCTTCGATAAGGTGGCACATAGCTCTGTGTTTCAAGCTCTTCGACAGAGAGGCCTTCCATCTTACATTACCGACTTTATCTTTAATTGCTATAAAAGGCAAGCCATTCAGGTGAGCTGGGAAGGACACCTTTCTGACTCCTTTACGGCTACGTGTGGAATGCGACAAGGAAGTCCCCTTTCTCCTTTCCTCTTCTGTCTTGTCCTCGATGGAGCTATTGCCAGCATTTCTAAATTGACCACTGGCTGCGGGTAAATGGTGTTGCTGTGAACATTGTTGCCTTCGCTGATGACATCGTCCTGCTGGCCTCAAGCAGATGGGCACTTCAGTTTCTGCTGGATAGGCTGGTGTACTTGACACATGACAAGGGCCTGTCCTTTAATGCCAACGAATCAATGGAATGGTGCTTGGCGGGAGCAATGATCTCAAGGCCCCCCTGCTAATGAGTAACCACACACTGTCGTGGGTGACTAGCTTCCGCTATCTTGGCGTGGAGCTTTCAACCGACCTTTCGCACACTTGTTTTGCTACTGAAGACTACAGCTTCTGAAAACCCGTGCAACTGGCCTGTATGGCATGGCTACCTGTCTCAACTTCCGAAAAGCAACTGCAAAGGATCTTGCCATTGTCTACCATGGAGCTATCAAGAGAGTTCAGCACTTACCTCGGCAAAGTCACAACCATCATTCTTGCCGGGATGGCAAGATGTTCACGTTCGACCTCGCGGTTTTTTTGAAGCGGGCTAACCTTTGGGCTAACCTTTTTGCAAGCTATTCTTGCATCTGGCAACAGGCTGGTGAAGGCGTGCAGAGGTGGTCCCGAAGGTTGGGGCAGCGGACTTGGCGGCACGGTTGGTAAAGGTCTGCTTGCACTTGGTGGTAGGTGTGAGTTGAGGTCACCAACGGACCTGAGGTCTCTGTGGTAGCGTGCCCACGATCAAGTTCACGGGATGGCTGTCCTACAAGATTCTGAGGGCAATCTGCTGCCCCAATTTCCTTGCCCTGGGGCTATGGTTGTTCCTCCTCTTCTCTTATATTGTGTTTCTGTTGTCAGTTAAGTTTTTGTTTTTTATTCTAAGTTTGTACCTTGTGTATGGTAAATACAAATAAATAAATAAAATAAATGAAATCTTCAAACAACCAAAACAAAAACTTAAAAGAAGGAAATCAATCCCAAATTTTCGACAGTTTGCGTGGAGGAGACTTCAGACGCTATGTTGAGGTTTTACTGCCACTTTGATTCCATCAGTCTGTCCGGTTTGAATGTAAACAAATGGCCTGATGCGAGTCAAAACAGCGCCTGAAGAAGACAGTTAGCAGACGTATTTCATTCTCCTCCACGCAAACTCAGAAATTTGGACAGATTCCCTTCTTGTTGTGAGATTGTGCGTCATTATTTTGGTGCTTTGATCTTTACATTTCAAAGATAGGTAATCTGTTGAGTGAACTAAAAAATAAAATAAAATTCCTGGTGCTTAAATTTGAACCCCGTTTGTAAACCAAACTGCAGGGTTGAGTGGTGCTGTTTTTAATTCGACGTGTCACACGTCGAATTGATGCGGTTGTAGCCAAAAACGGGGGGTAGCTGATTTACGTCAGCGACGTCTCCTCAAAAACCAGACACATTTGTTCAATTCTGATCCGACGAAATTCAAGAATGTGGGTGGGACAGTTGCAGTGTAAAGTATCAAAACACTAGTGATTTCACAGATTTTGTAATTAGAAAAAACAAAGTGGTACCCTCCAACGAGGTCTGTCAACGCAAAACCGTCGTCCATAGTACACACAGTGTTGTGACGTCAGTTACACGTGTGATTTTCGAAAATTTTAGCGTAAAATACCAGTGGCGGTTATGAAAAACGGCGGCGAAATATGGGTCGAGGGTCGGTTAGAGGCTAGACTTTCTGAGAAAAACTTCCGGATCGTTCGGGTTTGGAGCCGAAACTGCGTTGTACGTATGGCAGGCGGCCGGGAGAAATAAACTGCGCCAACTACAGGGGAATAATCTACATATACTTAGTTTTGTGGGAGTACAGTAGAGAAGGTGAAA
Source organism: Lithobius niger (assembly GCA_023313725.1). Taxonomy (NCBI): domain Eukaryota; kingdom Metazoa; phylum Arthropoda; class Chilopoda; order Lithobiomorpha; family Lithobiidae; genus Lithobius; species Lithobius niger. The sequence continues at coordinate 1,627 of JAHWFP010034329.1, read as the reverse complement.
GAAGTAGAAGGAGGGTTTTTTTTTTAAACTTGATTGTTAAAATATAAATTTAGATTTGCAGTAAAAACCCAGCATATAACAAACAGCAAAGCTTAAACAAAAGCTAGCTGCATGAAATTGTGGTGTGACATTTTTGTGTGTTATTTTATCGTTGGCTACACAAAAAAAAGTAAATAAATAAATTTACTTTTTTTTTGTGTAGCGAACGATAAAATATAAATAAATTTAAAGTAATCAGCCTTACGTATCCTCAGTGCAGTACGATCCCGTCTCCCCCCACCCCTCCTAATTTAATGCTGGATTTACTGTAAAGTAAGGTGTTCGCTAATTTAAAAAGCGTTAAAGCGATGATGAAAAAGAACGAAGAGGACGGGAAGTTGTACAGCAACGAAACTTTCAGGTTTTGTTTTAACAAAAATAATAGCGTCAGATGAGAAATCCGTATCTGGCCGTTTCTAACATGATCGCGTGATCGCTCATTTGCTGTATCGCAGTAGCAAAAGTTACGGGTTTTTTTTTTTGTACGTGATGTGCAATATGTATAAGTTTCAGTGTATCACGCATTCAGAATGTATAGTAGTGTCCTGAGTTTATGCTGCCTTTCCAACTGCACACGTCAATCGCACATTAATTTTCTATCCTCCTTCAGCATTTCTGTACCAAACAACACGTAGAATTACTGGTGCAGTGTTGGTGCCCTTGTAGAGGCGCTGTTAACAGCCCTGTCCAGATAGGTCGGATTCAGTTTTCAGTCAAGACAGACAAAATCAAATAAATCTTTGATGTTTTGAAAACCGTATGAAAAATCTGAATGTGTTTCGTTTTTAATATAAACCACTAAGTTTGGTGTCGGTTACGGAAACCGAGACTGATTCTTGTCGGTTTTTCGTACGGTTATCAAAGATTGATTTGGTGTTGTCTTGAACTTTTAGTTAGCCTGCACTATATTTGCTGTTGGTATTTGAGATGTTCGCTTGCACATCATGGGGGTCATAAACTATTTAACGCATACCAACCAAGTCTAGTAGACTAATCGCCTGAAACAAGGCTTTATGGAGATAATAGTAAGGCTGCACCGATACTGATTGGACTGCTTGCCGATATTTGCGGTATCGGCAACTTTCACAGAAATGTCGGTAACTCTGGAACCACTCAAGGTTACGAATCATGGTTCGCTGCCTTTTGCTCAGGAAATCACCAATATCTTCCTAGCTAAGTTTTAACTGTGGGTTACTAGTTAAATTTTTTTTATTTTAATAAATATTGGATTTTTGCAGAAAACGACACCGTTGTTGGAAAATTGGATACAATTTTGGGTACTGGCAACATTTCTAAACAGGATCGGTAAAGTGGGTGACGGTGCAGTCTTAAATAATAATAGTACTTAATATGCTTTGTCCACTGGTACGACTTGTCTTGGAGCGCTGAAAAAATTGGTTTTCATCTCTATTGCGGAAAAGCTTAAGTTTTGATGATCGCGCCCCGTTTCCTGCGATCAACGAGTGTTGTGTAAGCTCCAGTGTGGCACAACGTTGTTCATAATTAAGATCTTTTTTTTTAGCTAAGGAAGCCAAGCCATATTCACAGATTCAAGTGGGGTGAATTAGGCCTTTGTAAAAAAAAAAAA
>JAHWFP010034323.1:0-10354 GCA_023313725.1 Lithobius niger | reverse complement strand
CGTTGGTGAAGAGCCACAGGAAATTAACGCAGAATACGTTGGTGAAGTGCCACAGGAAATTAACGCAGACGATGTGGCGAAAGAGCAACACGGAATAAAGGTCAGTCAAAATGAATTCAGGCCTTTTTTTAGGGCTGCTTTCGTAGGTAAACACGTCGAGTACGGTAACGCCCTACACTTAATCGACCCGTTTACCATTTCTATTGTACATTCTAATAGAAGCGTTTCAGCTACGACGCGTTAGGACGCATTTACCCAACGATTCGTGTTTGCATTCACGCAGCGAGAAGCTAGAAATTATCTGAAAGTCCAACATGGCGGCGGCTTTAGCTCTGCCGGCTCGCAACGAAACGAGTCAATAATTGAGTTTAGACGCGATGGGAAAAATTGTTTCGTCAAGAGGAATTCTTTATCTTACTGTCACAAATTACAAGACTGCCAGCATTTAGTCAAACGATGTCGGATTTAGCTAATCAAGTACGCGACACCATGCTACCATGGCAACGGCACCTTTGCCATCGCGATTAAATTTCTGCCGCGAGAATGCAAAGGCGAGCTGTTGCGTCAACACGTCCTTAGGGCGCGTTCACGCAACGACTCGCGTTTGCGTTCTCGCTACTTGAAGCTAGGAATCATCTGAAATTCCAACATGGCGGCAGTTTTAGCTCTGCGTAATCAATCAATATGCGAGTTCAGAGCGACTGGAAAAATTGTTTCGTCAGGAACAATGAAAAATTGTTTCATTATCTTATCATAACGGGTTACACGACTGCAAGCATTGACTCAAACGATGTCGGGTTTAGCTTATCCCGCTAGCGGTGCTACTATGGGTATGACACATTTGCCATCACGATTAAATTCTAGCTGCAAGAGTGCGAAGGCGAGCCGTTGCATGAATGCGCCCTTAGGGCACGTTTATGCAACCACTCGTTTTTGCATTCTCGCAGCTAGAAGCTAGAAATCACCTCAAATTCCAACATGGCGGCGGTTTTATGTCTGCCGCCTCGCATCGAAAACGGCAAATAACGTGAGTTCAGAAGCGTTTGAGAAAATTGTTTCGTCATGAGGAATTCTTTATATTATGGGCACGGATTATAAGACTGCAAGTATTTCCCCAAACGATGTCGGATTTAGCTCATCCAGGTAGCGTTGTTACTATGGCAACGACACATTTGCCATCACGGTTAAATTCTAGCTGCGAGATTGCGAAGGCGAGTCGTTGCATGAATGCGCCCTTATAGGTAACAGCGATTGCAAGCGGCGCAGCCCACCAGTCTGCCGAAATAAACGCGATGTAAATACAGCCACTTTTAAACTGTGCCACGATCTATCTACGACAAAATATCGCGGGCTGCTGTAGTAAAAGGATGGATTCAAAACAGACCCTGGGTAATCCTGACTTCAGGCAGCGGATTTGCTTGCGAACGGAAATGATTACCCTAATGTAAAGTTGAAATTTCACCAAAGGGCAGCTTAATGTTGAAAATCTGATGGAAGAAGACAATAAGCCTACCAAAATACAAGCTTTACGGATGCTTTTAGCCTAATGCAAAAAAGGAAATATCTTTCGAATATTAAAAGAAAACGTGGGAGGAAGTAATAAGCCTCCACCCCTCCCCCACCCCCCCCCCGCGCCTCCCTCATGGTTGGGAGAAAGCAGCGCGGTATTCTAGCCGAAATTAACCGTATGCTGAGACGCAGGCTAGAATTACACAAAAACTCATCGCACAATGCAAAATTGGAAAACCATCTTTGAGACCTCTCCAGTAAACATTATATGTAGATTAGTCATTCGTACTCACGCCAAAATGATGCCAAATCCAATTTGTTATTTTGACGAGCCATTTTTCGGCTAGGTGACCGCTCATGGTGCTTTTTTACAATATGTATATGTCACTCAATCTAAACTGACACCTCGGTGTTGTCAGTTAAGCATGAGTGATCACGGTTCGGACCACAAACTTGGTGGCAGCCTTTTGGCTATGATATCACTACTTTCTATCGCTAAAACTTGTCGACTTATTGTTACTGTTACGACTTATTGTTACTGTAACGTATTGTTTACTGTAGTTTGCTGCTTTATTGTAGAAACCTTGACGAAAAGCGAAGCCGAAAAGTTGATAAAATTATCTTTGTTCAGTGAGTACAAGTGGTCAGAACTTGTGATCGTTTAAATCATACTTTTATTTTCGCTCCGTTTGCGCAACCGTGAAAGGAATACTTGAAAATTGCGCAGCAAGGATATTTTCCGTCGAACTATTACTCAGCGGGGTTAACTTGGCGAAAGAGCATGTCGTTTGATATCACGACTTCAAACGGCCGAAGAGCTTGGTGGGAGGTTCTCATCGTGTATTCTCACAAGGCCAGTCTTTAAAACGGGAGTGAACGGCATAAAAAAATCTGTATTTAATGCGTAACCGGTTCCATGGGAGAATAAAAGGGCAATATGTTTCCCCAACCTTCAGAAAAAAAAAGAGTAAACAATTTTGGGATGAAGTCGCCACTCCCACCCCCTCCTCCTCCTCCTCAACACTCCACTCCACGATTTGGGGGTCAACGTTGTATCCTACGATTTTTGTCGTGTAAAAATAAATGTGTCCCAATTTTTTTGGGTTCATTGTGAATTTTGGGCCCTCTGTATTTGCCCAAATGTCCTCCCCCCCCCCCTTTTCCCGGCACCACCCCATTTTCAGCACTGTCAATCAACATTTAAATTTCCCAATTTAAAAGAAATGGCTCATATTCTGTATTTACTTGGTTGGTTTTGTGGTCAATATATCCGATAACAAATCGATAATACTACGAATCACACCCCCCAATACCGATAAATAAATAATCGCCCATTCCCAACTGCACTCACCACAGTTATTATTCTAATGGATTGCCCCAGAGTCCAATATGCAATATTCAGCATCTACAATGACAACCCTTTCACGTTGGTCACCGGACATCTCGTTACTCATGAGTTACAACGGAACGGGTTGAGCCCAGTTAGATGTCGTGTTGACGATGCATAGCGTGGAGCTGCCCTATAAACCAGTACGTCCGCCCAAGGAACCACCTACTATGATTAGTTGATGCTAGACGATAAGCGTCCAAGCCTCTTTGCGTGCCTGGCTTCCATACAAGATGACGTCTTAATTCACGGCATAGCTACCCAGACAAGGGGGAAGCCACACGAACGATGTCTTTAGGGAAATGTCAAGCTCAGGGTAAAAGCTTTACGTGGTCAGTTGGTCAATATGTTCAAGTCCAGATCTATAATAGCATGCTTGGTTTCAGGTACAATCGGGTAATCAAGTAATCGGGAAGTGATTAGTTTATCAATCCCATGTAATGACTGCTAAAGGAAGGATTAATAGCTGTTATTTTCTAGAATTGATGTTTCTTTTAGCAGTCTGATATTACCTAAACACCATACTAAACGAAGTGCCGTCTAAAAATCATAAGTTCAACCAAGAATTTATAGGATTGGGGAGGAGAATTTGTAACTCTAAAAAGTCCTTATCGAAACGTGTTACATTCACTCCTATTAGTTCCGCCCGAGTTTTCGGAGGGCGCCATACGTTCCATCTGGTGATTTTTGCCCATTTTTCAGCCCAAATCTAAAGTAAGTAAAGTAAGTAAACTAAATTAAAACTTGGCTAAACTAACTAATAATTAAATACAAACTAGTTTCGTTTAGTTTAGTTTAGTTTTAGGCTGACAACTGAGTAGAAATTCCCGCATAAAACTCATGGCGCCCTCTATAAACACAGACGGAACTAATAGGAATGAATCTAAGATATTTCAGAAATGTTAAGTCATAAATTCTCCTCTCCAACCCTATAAATTCAACCACTTGTACCATGAGCGAAGACCTGAGAATGTTCATGTTGTAACTGTTGCTTCATATTCCATCTTTCGTCATAAGGTCATCTGGGAGAAAGCTGTCGATTTCGTTTTCTCAGATACAGGCCACAGTTGATTTCAACATCGCTTGCATCTTTATCTTACCAGGAGCAGCACTAAAAGGCATCAGTGTTCCGCACGCGCTTGAACTAGCGTTGACACGCGATTCCTGCCTCAGCTGGCCTTGGCTTGCAGTTGCTGTCTGCTTCGCCGCTTCATGCTCGTGGCACGCTGTTGCAAGTGGAAATGCTGCATGCCTGGATTAATGGTTACTGGAGCGGTAACGATATTTCCGCATCTATCCATATAAGGTTAAAACCTATTTAGCGTTTTTTTTTTTTAACGTAGGTTATCCAATAAAACAGTAACGATCAGTCGTTCCAAGTTTGACCACACGGGGTCGCGACCATGAACGAGAGATGGTACCTGCGGTAATATTAACCCTCTCATCTCGCTCCTGCTTGTGCTCAACGACCGAATTGTCGACCTCCTGGTGATCTTGTTCAAGGTTACTATAATAAAAAGAAAAATTTTTTCTGCATATCACGCCTGTCCGGCACAATCAAAAGTCAATAAAGATTCCCCAAAAGTAAGAAGTCGTTATTTACTTTCGGCACAATGAAATGCAACATTTCGGCTAGAAATGCCAACTCCACGACCCGCCCTATTGCTGCCCCATTTCAACGACGTGCTATAGCATCGTGCCGTGCATGAAAGGGCTTTCCGGCAAAGCTAGTAAACAGGTAGTGCGCCAAGTAAGATGTTATTTTTATACCTGCAGTCCTACATCTACAAAAGTAGGGGACTCGAACTAGCAACCTCAGAGAGGTCCGTAAGACAAGCTGTCGACGCGCCATTAAGCCTCATCTCTTCCCCCCCCCCCCCGTAAGACAAGCCTATACAACAAGAATGGCAGCCTCTAGCTTCGTAACGGAACCTAGTATTGTAGGTTTCTGTCCATCTGTTGGCCAAATCGTACCAAGTTTAAAATAGCAAAGACAAATGTAAAGACAAATGTAAGAAAAAAGCACCATGAGCACTCATTGACTAGCCAATAAATGGAACGGCCAGGGACGGACTAGCCAATAAATGGAACTAGGAAACGGACTAACCAATAAATGGGACGGCCAGGGACGTTGGACTGTTGGGGCCGACCGCTCAATGCAACGCGTCAGAGCATAGCTGAGCTATTCCGGTCGTAAAGTATAAACGGGCGAGATAATTCAAGATGTCAAAGATGGTGACGTCACTGCTTCGAAACCATTTGGGGAAAAACGTGAAGGGCACGTTAAACATTAGACCGATCAAGCCTAATTTGGCCAACAATGCGGTACACAGTCGAAGAAATCGGGAAATCGCAATTTAAATTACCGTACGTAAGAAACACGCCGTTGTCGCAAAATTAAAGAATTTGTTAAATACTGAATTCTTGAACCCTTTATTTCATTTCGGATCCTATGGGATACATACTGCAAACACACAAAAAATCAGTCTCAACGCGCATCGCCATCTTTGTGAAGGATCTCCGGGGACCCTGAGCAAAAAAACGGGCAAAAACAGTCAAGTGGTAGCATCCTTGTCTCCAAGCCAACAGAAGGACAGTTCGAATCGTGCGACTGACCTAGATACTAAAAACAAAAAAAAAAACGCTACAATTTAAGGGTTAGTCATCCCTTCCCTTCCTCCTACCCATCCCTCTACTTCCCTTCCTCCCCTTTGCTACACGTAGTTAAATTTCGATGGGTATTTTAATTAAATACTGCTCCTCACCGTTTTACAAGATTTGGCAAAAACTGATTCGGTCTCCATCCTAATCAACAACAAAAACTCTTAGGTTCAGTTAATGCATTATCATATGCTTAATGGTAACAGACGCACTGGCGGGGGGGCCCCCCCCCCCCCCCCCGAGGCGTTATTCTAGCATTAGAATGCCAAGAGAGGGCCAACAGATGCAATGCCCAACAAACGGACATTCCCTGTCCACCACCACCTCCCCGAACTTCCGGTCTATTGGTTTGGCTTAACCGATCCGTACCGTGTGAAAAAAAAACCCTTCGTTCGTGCATGACGTCATTTAAGACTTGCCGCTGAGATGACTGCGCCGAGCAAATTGTTAGTCAAGGCAACCATGTGCCAATTTCAACTATTCGTTGGCAAGATAATTAATACGCTCGCCCGTTTTCATTGTTAACTTATTGCGGTACTTGTTTCTTGTGAAACTTGGCTTTATTTATATCATTGCGCTCGTTAGACCCTTTGACCTTTGACTTCGGGTCCCCACCTGGGAATCGGGCTGCTGTAGACATAGGGCCTTAGGGCTTCGGGCAGATAACCAGAAGTGGTTAACGCTCGTTAAACCCTTTGAAACCCTTTGACTTCGGGTCGAGGCTCTGGCCAATAAATTCAAATTTATAAAATAGATGTGGTTAATGGTAACAGACGTACTGGGCATCCCTCCCCCCCCATCTCTTTAGTTATTCTAGCATTAGAATGCCAAGAGCAGGGCTAACGGACGCAATGCCCAACGAACGGACATTTCCTGTCCACCACCCCCTCCCCGAACTCCCGGTCTATTGATTTGGCTAACCGATCCGTACCTGGTGTGAAAAAAAAAATCCTTCGTTCGTGCATGACGTCACGTAAAATAGATGTGGTAAAACAGATGCAACACACACTGTAGGGGTTTTTAGTACGTGTGACAGCTCCCCAAGTGCCAACCCCACAGTTAAGGGACTTGCTTGAAAACGTGTCGTGGTGCTTATCATGGGGTTGCGGGAATTCCAAATTAACGTAAATTGGTGGAATATGGCTATAGTAGTCGTGGTTCAGATTTGGTTATGCTTTAATTGTAAAACATGAGCGATAGTACGCTCTGGCTCGCCTGACATTCAAGGGCGACACTAACCCTGGCTCAGGGCCTAAACTGGAATACCAAACGGCATGAGGCTTACTTGGGACGAGATGGATTGGTAAATTTCGGGTTAATTCAAGTTTTCACAGCAAGACAAAATAGCTACAGGGTTGCAGTGCTAAACTAGCAACAGGGTTGGTCCGGTTTGATGTTAAATTTGGGGAAACGGGACAAAAAGGGAAAATTTCTAATTAAAATGGCTAAAATTACCTTTCGATGCGGGGAGTTGGAGAGTTGGTGGCGGAATGAATTTAAGGTTTATACCTAATTGTTGGGAGCACCCTGCAGAAGACCAAGCGAGCTCGAGCCGTTACAATTGACGTCAAACATTAAGTACAGACAATTCACAGCCATACATTGTAAAAACAATTACTATAATAGCATCATGTCAACTAAAAATGAATATTAATTATTTTGAAGTGACAATGGGTCATTACAATTTGACGTCATGTGGATCTTGAGCTTGGCAGATTTCATAAATGACGTCATCAGCGTAACCTTGCTGGGGTGGTACAATTTCAGCGTTGAAACCCGAAATTAAACTCGCAACAACACACACACACCACTAAATTCATGATTAAAGCAAATGACTAGCAGTTAATTGTTAGATTAAGTAATCAGCCATTCCAAAAATTACTAACATCACCTTTGTTTACTGTTAAGTGTGTTTAGAATTGGGCAGTGACACAACGTAGTATTACTATGTATAACTCTATGGCGGAGCCAGTAACAGGGTTAGCTGCAAGGGTCACTGGAGGGGGAAAAGAAGGGTCGTCTTACTGAAGCCAATGCTGTTAGAGCGGATTTCTTAGGTCTATAACGCGCGATTTTTGTCGATTTGTTAGCAGTTGCTGACATTTTTTAACAAGTCGAATCTTTTCTTTTCCGATTACAACCAAGCAGCATAAGGGATTGGAGAAAACAACGTTTTTTAAGCCTATGAAATCCGCTCTCAAAGCACCGCCTTGACTAGAAGTGCCGTTGTTTAACCCTCCATTTCAATCTGGTGCCCCTTGCAGCTATCTCGCTTGTAGCCAATATGACGTCACACGACGCTGCTCTATAGAAGGTGTTGGCCAATGAACTTACAGCTTTTTGAAGGCCCAAGCAGCAGATGTTTAAGTGGAAGATACCATCATCAGGACAGTTGTTTTTTGCCGCATTAGGGAGGAAACCGGAGAACCCGAAGGAAACCCTCGTGCAACGGGCGAGAAACAACTGGAGAAAAACCCCGTATTCCCATCGCCAGGATCGAACCCGGGTCTTTAAGAAGTCAGAGATGTACAGCTGGGAGCAAGACGCCTATGAAACTGACGCCCCAGTGCTCGCAACTACCCGTGCTACCGAACTGTCTGACAAACAGTAGCTACCGTACCACAAAGCGCTTCCGCCTTGTCTTAAAATGTCGCTGCGTCGGAAACGGCGCCCTAGTTCTTATATAGCAATCCTACATAATATAATGTCACGTACGAAGTGGATAGAATTGGGTCGAATCCACATCCGGAAGTGTGTTTGTATTTGTAATTTCCCTTTTAAAACGTTATGGATGTCGCACGTCTAATCAGGGCCGGAGGCGAGCCCTACGGCAATTGCAGATTTTGACAAGGATGGAAAAATAAAGGGCTTTTGTCTGTCATTTTTTTTTTGCCATCCAGATGAAATCCCCGTTTCCTCTTCTGGAACACTCTTACCCGGTTGCCTTGACAACGAAAAAAGGAGAGGGGAAAAAAAAAAGCCGTTTAGAATCTGGCGCAACTCACACGAAGACCGATGCTGCCCGATTGATTTTTATCAGTTTGCTTGCGCACAAACGGTTATTGCTGCGTAAGATATAATAAGAGGTTTATAATTGCTGCCTTGCAGGGCCAGGGATCTTTGCCAGAATCCCCCCATTCCTGAACCGGCCAACAGTTCTGTAACGTTGTCCCCTCCTCCCTACAAACCCCCCCCTCCCCCCCCAGTGGGAATTTCTTCACCCAGTGTACAGGCCGGTGTAGAAATGCAGCAAAAATTGAGTCGAGTTCACGCGGTGCAGCCTTGCGTTATGAAATCCCCACAAGTTGACTGCCTCAGGATATAATAATGTCTTTGCTACCTTTATAGTGGACTAAAGCCAGGAACTTCGTTTTTATTAGTAGAAACCTTCGTTCTCTGAAGAGAACCCATGTTTCTTCTGTCCGTCAACCCTTTTGGTTCCAAACGACGCAATTTTCTGTGGGCGAGACAGACCATACACTGCAAAAAAGGAATGTGAACAATTGTTGCAAAAGAACAATCAGCAGTCTATAAACAACTAAAGATGCAGTAAGATTTACTGCAATATTTTAAAAAGGTAGAAGATTTTGCTATAAAATGTAAAACAATTTATTTAATTTCACCACAAAGTTATACGTATTTTTGCGTGACATGTATTCAATGTGGCTCTTAGCATTATCTTCTTCGATATTCTCTTTGGCTAAAAGAATCTCAGATTTGAGCCTTGTCGTCATCAATATTCACTGTGGCTCTTTAGCCTAACCTTCTTCCATATTCTGTATGGCTCTTTGCCTTAGCTTCTTCTATATTTTCTGTGGCGATTACGCCTTCTCTTCTTGGATATTCTCTTTGACTCTTTAGCCTTGTCGTCTCCCTTATTCTCTGTGGCTAATTAGCTTTTTTTCTTCCATGTATATTCTATGTGGCTCTATAGCGTGACTTCTTCGGTATTCTCTGTGGTACTTAATCCTTCTCTTCTTGGATATTCTCTTTAGGCTTGTCGTCTTCCATATTTTCTGTGCGTCTTTAGCCTTAACATCTTCCATATTCTCTGTGGCGTTTTAGTCTCATCTTCTTCCATATGCTCGGAATATCGTAAAATATAAGGCTAAAGAGCCATAGAGAATGTGGTAAAAGATAACACCAGATAGCCACACTGTAGATCTTTAGCCCTTTGTTCTACCATGTGGCTCTAGTCTTTATCCCCTGCGATACTGTCTGTGGCTCTTTAGCCATATCTGCTTTGATATTCTCTTTGGCTCTGTAACCTTATTATACGCGATATTCTCCGTGGCTCTTTAGCTTGATATCAATGAGTGACTCTTTAGTCTCAACTTCTACGATATTTTCTGTGGCTCTTTAGCCTCAACCACCTCCCCATCCTTTAGTCTTATTGTCTTTTATATTCTCTGAGGGAATTTAGCTTTGTCTTCTGCGATATTCTCTGAGCCTCTTTAGTCTTTATTTTGTGATATTCTCTCTGGCTCTTTAGCCTTATATTCTTCGATATGCTCTGTGGGTACTTACCTTTATCTTCTTTCATTCTTTGTGGTTCTTTAGCCTCATCTTCTTCGAACTTTTCTGTGGTTCGTAAGACTTGTCGTCTGTGGCATGCTCTGTGGCTCTTTAGCCATATCTTCTTCTTTATTCCCTGTGGTTATTTAGCCATATCTTCTTCGATATCTCTGCAGCTCCTCTGTGACTCTGTAGCCATATCTTCGTCTATATTCCCTGTGATTTTTTAGCCATATCTTCTTCTTTATTTCCTGTGGTTATTTAGCCATATCTTCTTCTATA
>JAHWFP010034322.1:0-17618 GCA_023313725.1 Lithobius niger | reverse complement strand
AAGGAGTTGAGTACTTCTGAAGTGTCATACAATGGTTTCATTAGGACAAGGGATTGCTCTGTTGGTACAAGATGAGTACTTACGGAGTCGAGTACTTTTAAGTTAACTACAGTGGTTTTATTAGGACGAGGATTTGCTTCTGCTGGTGTAACCTGGGTACTTAAAGGCAGGTTGCCACCAAACGAAAGTTTGGAGCTTCTAGCGCCAGCTATATCTAGTTCCCTCTAGCGCTTCCTCGCAGCCAACAAAGGAATGCACAAAGTAATATCTTTAAACACAACAAACAAGCCACGAGCCTTCTGAATTATTAAGTAAAAATTTGGTGCGTCCTCGTGCACCTGGAAGCAAACTGTAAAGGTTAACGACATTAATGCCACTAGATGGTGCCACGGTAGAATATAAAGAAAATACCCTGGCGCCATCTAGTGAAGTAATATCGTTAATCTTTACAGAATACTCCCTGTTGCACGAGGGTGCATGTCCCAAATTTTTACTCAATAATTAAGGAGGCTAGAGGCTTCCGTGTTGTGTTTAAAGGTATTGCTCGGTGCATTCCTTTGCTTGCTGCGAGAGAGAACTCGATACGGCTAGATGCTGCACATTTTAATTTGGTGGCGGCAACCCGCCTTTAAGGAGCATAAATTATTCGAACCAAGGTATTGTGTTTTAATTTTTATTATTTCGTGGTTAATTTGGTTAAGTTAAATCTAATTTTGGGTCATATTTTAGTTTAATATTTGGCCCGTTGCGAAGGTGGCACCACCATCTCTTCCTATTAATTTCCTTTGACCAGAGTTTTCAATAAATAAATGACCATTGAACCAGTAATACAGCCGTGTTTCCGATGATGATGAAGAAGGGATGGTCTTATCGTTGCAAGTGTAGTAGCCTACAGGTTTATAGGATTAATTAAAGTTTGAATCTCACCAAATACTTTATTTTGTGTAAGCTCGTCACAGCATTTTTTGTCCTTCATTTAAAGTCTTTCATTATTGCGAAGCAAACTCATAAGATTTAACTCTTTCACTGCAGTATAACTTCCGGATTATATAGCAACTTTTGCGGGGAGTCTTTGAAAACCCGTATTCTACCGTAGTGGAAGAGGGGTGGAGTTAAACCATGCGCAATGGCTGTTTGCCGTGACGTCACCATGAGTTAGCGCCAATGACTAACGAGAACAACGGCAGTTTGGCCGTCTGATTGGACTAGCCCAGTGACGTGATATGCACGTCACAGCAAACAGCCATGGCGTGTGGTATGGCTTACCGCAGTGAACGTTAATAATATAGTGTATATCTTTTTTAATCAGCCAAAATCTATTGTTTTTCAGGACACTACCGTTCCGTTCTTCACAAATATTATGATATGGTTACGCAAGGCTCCTGTCGAGACGCATAAATTATAAAAGTCGACCGCAGTAGACTTCTCTCCACAGATGCTTAACAAACAACAACAAAAAAATATGTGTACGTTTCCGTTATCCTTTAACTGATTCCGATTAGCTTTCCATCCTGTAATTACTGTAGACGCTTTTGCCTTTAAAAAAAAGAGGGTGTTGTTGCCATTATGTATTATTAAGAGTCATGCCAATATAAAGCTAACTTTAGTGAATGAGAATACAGCACTAGAGAGTATTTTTTGGCAAACTAAGTTCTGGGTTACGATATACATTACAAAACCCAACATTGCTAGAACAAACTGTTAAGAAATTGCCAAGAAAGATTTAAAAAAAACCTCCAGGCATTTAGACGAGTTTTGCCTAATCTAACACTGTAGCGTAATTATTATTCGACGTGTTCTGGGCTGTTGCTATTGCACAGAAGTCAAATACAGGCGCAAATTTAAAGGTTTTGCGTAAATTAAAGTTGTGATTACACAATCTACCTTAAAGTTCACAACTGCAGTGTTGATTAAAAATTTGTTAATTCCATGGCTGACCAAATCCATGGGGTTCAAAGGGATTACTTCGGCACATGTACAGGATATTTCGATCAGATCTCAGTTTTCCCGGGACATACTTCTTTCAAGAATGATAAAAAAAAAGGACTAATCTTGACATGCATATGTAGCAATAGAAATTATCAATTTAAAGAAGGTCTATTGCAAACATATAATCAAAATCATTAAAAAACAGCAGATTACCTTTTGATGTGTTTATGCGCATTTTCATCAGAAGACGCTAGATGCCTGCTGGAGATGAGAACATTAAAATTTGATCTGATAAGTTTTTTACCTTTTTAATGATATGTTTATATATAGATATACGAGATCTATATAAACTGGCATTTTTATTGTTTTGCGTGTCAAGCCAAGCTGTTCTTTTTTTTTAATCATTCCGGTTCTACTGACCTCCACTATCTTCTTTTTTAAATACTATTTTTATGCTTTGTCTGACAATTAAGTTTTAAAAATATGTAAGTTTCAGCATAACTTCAGGAGATCAACAATTATGTTTTTTGAGTGTTTCAATATATAATTTCCCATGCAAGCTGTAAAGGGGGGGGGGGGAGAATGAGGCTTAATGGCGCGTCGACAGCGCCAACCTCAGTCACAGTGCAGTGGTCCGTACGAGTTGTCACTGCGCCACACATTACAAAGGTGTTAAACAAACCTCAAATCTGGGGTGTTAAACTCCAAGCTGTAAGTTTGGTAGCCCTTGAAACTGGTTGATCTTCAAGCATATATAAAAATTGCAATGATATGAAATGTAACGTATTAATTCAATCGCCTTATTACAATTTAGTCGCTAGTTCCAGCCTGCTTTACTGAGTTGAAAGTCTGTGACTATCAATAAATTTGTCTTTCTCTTTTTTGGGATGCAGTAAAAAAAAACAAACAAAAAAAACAATCGGCAGATGGGATCCATCATCTGCGTGCCAGTCCATTGTATGAAAGAACGTAGGAGGAGAGAGGACCGTTTCCATGACAATCGATGGTTGAGGCAACCACTGATGAATGGTCTTCTTTCTGATTTAATTACTCCTGCTCGTCTGCTTGGAAACGGCAGTTAACGGCTGCAACGACCCATTAGCCAAAACTTTTATCTTTTCTTTTAAACAGTTTTTGTTTAAACAAATAAAAGAAAAACAAATGAAAAAAGTTCGTTATAGGTTTCCTTTCTCCTCCTCTCCATCCTTATTTTCAATGAGCGTCCTAAAAAGCAGTTCCTCTTCCCCCCTTTCTTTCATGATGAACGTCTGAATAAAGCATATAATGAGAAAAAAGTAATCGAACCAATTTCAATACAGTGAGCAACAGTACAGACAAAGGAAGTTGGAAAATAGGGCTTTTTGGGCAAGATTCAACTAGGCTCAAAGTTTTAACAAAAACCTTAAAAAAAAGGGTGGGGGGGGGGAATAAAAGGTTTCAGGCCCAATATCCGGGTTGTTGTCTCGGCTACGAAAAGCTAATAAGGTCCCATCTTGACTCTTTTTTCCGTTTTTTAGACTCTAATCCCTTCCTATACTGTATACTGTATAAGTTGGGTTTAAAGACAGAGTTTTCGATTGTTGGGAAGTTTCTACGAAGTCTTGTTGGTGGAGAGAGAATGAAATGAATGAATGAATGAAGAGGATGTGTTTGTGTCTAGCTGTCACTCGAGTCAAACCAATGGTACACAAAGAACCCGTTGAGCCGTAGAAGGAGGTGGCTGACAGCCAAACCCCCAAATGGATTTGCGAATGACCAAGAGAGGCTGTCAATCTGGAAACAGAATTGAAGAAAGACGATCGAAATGGGACTGCGGTCGTACTGAAGGACAAGCAAGAGAGTCAGAGCTAAAGCAAAAAAAAGGCTGAAAGAAAATGACGTATCTTCTGCTGTTTTCAGCCACACATACAGTAACCAGCCTGCTTTGACCAAAATCACGCCGAAAACTTCTTGATACAATGACGGAAGAACGGAGAGGATTCTGGTGGGGAGGGGGGGGGGGATTAAACTGGGAAGTCACAACAATTGGTATCTGTGATCTTGTTCAATTGTATATAGCCAGCTAGCTCCAGACCCATGACATAATGTTCATGCCGCAGTTGAATAGCATCTTACACTTAAGTCATAATATCCCCCCAAAATTATAATAAATTAATCAATAAATTGATAGTTTTGAGAAAGTTCACCATTCTGATATTCACTGGATTATCAGCAATAATGCCCCAAGTGCTTGTATGAAATCGATAATTTGTGCGTTTTACTACGAAACTCCTTTCCAGATTTAATTTTTTTTAAAATTAATTTCTTTGAGCCTTAGGTCAGCCGAAACAATTTAATGCTTATTTGACTGAACCTGCTGAATTTTGAACATTACCAGAAATATGAAATATCTGGTAAAGGGACGTGCCAACCTGGGGATTCGACCCGGGAAACCTCCGGTCATCGTAGGGGCCGAAAGATTGTCCAGAATTGGTCAGAATAGTTCCCATAGCTGCAGAAGGAGCACGGTAGCTTCTCACGCTACCCTGGCCAGCAGTCCTGGCGGGGACTTTGCCAAGATCCCCTATCCAGGGGTTCGACCAGATCCGCAAACCTTCAGCAACTAGGCTGAGCTCTGTTTGAAAGTAGTTGATTGCTAAAACACATAAAATATACATTTCATAGAAGCTCGAGTGGTATTCGGTTTGAGAATTTTTGTTTTCTTTCCGCAAAACGATTCTCCGACGTAATTTCGTTTTACGGTTTTTGGTTTCGGTTTACGATTTCCATTTTCGATTTACGAAGTAATTTTGATTTTCGATGTTTAGTTTTATGATATTTACGGTGTCAAGATCATGCAGTTGAAACTAACCTTCACGATGTTTGCCTCTATTTCGTGTAGTGATACTATAGCCCCATCACATTTCGTCAACCAACCTGTAATTTCGTTTGCTGCGTGTTTTGTGTTAGGCCTAAACGACATTTTGACGTCACTGATACACCATGTTACACATACCCTGACCGAAAAGCTTCTTCGTGTTTCCGTAAAAGGCCGACGATTTACGAAGGTAATTTCGTTGCCTTAATATCGGCATAACTACTACGAATGCTGCCTAGAAGCAGCTTCGTGTTTCCGTAAAAGTCCGATGGTCAACGAAAGTGACGTCATTTCCGTAATATTGGCATAATGAGAACGAGAGCAAAATCGCGTCTTCTATGTAATTGTATAGATCTGTGGTTTTGTTTCTCGGCGACCACTCGCCGTTTGTTGCGATTTGTTGTCAACAAGGCTACACTCTGAAGACGATGTGTACTGACAGTACACATGGATGTGTACTTTCTCAGCCTCCAAGCGAGTTGTGTACTGGCAGTACACAGTCTGCGCACTGAGTGTACACATTTTCGTCATAGGTTGTGTACTACCAGTGCACAAATTGTGTACTCTCAGTACACAGTTCGTGTGGAGGCTGACAAAATACGCATTGATGTGTGCTGCCAGTACACATCGTTTTCACAGTGTAAACAAACCTTTAACCATTGTTGAACATGTTGCCCCGTTTTGCGGGCATTATACGAAAAACGGCGGCAATATATTGAAACTTTAAAGCATTGTTTAACCATTGTTACATCTGGTAACGATATTGCTCAAATGGTCATTATATCATGGTTTTCTTTAAATATTTTCATTTTAAAATAATAGTCTTGTCCTGTTATACTCTGGCAATCATTAATTACAATCATTTGAAAAGGAATTTGCAGCCTCTTACAAATTCAGTCGCTATGATGGGGCGGTTTTAAACTGAGTTACTATGAAAAATCGACTGTAATACTCTGAAGGTTAGTGAATATTTATTTATTGCTCACCGAGAAATAATATTACGCTTATGTAAATTCTAACGGACCATTTCGTAAACAACAAACTTCAACGTTGCGTTCCTACCATATTGCAAATTCGCCCTCCTGGGGATCCATACTACTTACAGCTACCTCAAACTTCGCTTTCCGCACAATTCCATCCACATTCAATATTTTTTGTGCAGGTTTTCCTTTTTTTTTTTTTGTTCATTCATCCCTTTGCCCTGCCGGCATTATTATGCTGGTAGATCTGCCTTCTTTCAGCGTGTATTCGCTTAACCCAGCCTGGCGACCAGGGATTTTCATCCTTCTTTTTCTTTTTCTTTCTCCCCTTCGATCGCAAGCCCATATTCAGCTACCATCTTTTTTTTTCATCCCTTGTTACTAGTCAGGGCACGTTGCGACTTCCACGGAAAAACGATTCTCGAATCTTTAGTCGTAAAGCAGTCGTACAGAGATCCGCATGACAGAAACCTTTAAAAATATTTCTCCATCCATCAAATATTTATCTACGTCGAGATTCTATCTACCCTGAGGTATATAGGTTTTTTTTTTCTCCACTTTTTCCCTAAAATGTCCAGTCACTCACAAGTTTCGCTGAATTTCGAAGTGACATGGTCGCGCTATACGCCTCGCATGCACATTGCCTGATCGAAGAAAAAGGAAAACCTCTAAAAGAAATATCCACTTATCCTTCCTTTCAGGAACAACGGAAAGAGTTGGATTAGTAAACCGGCCATTACAGATCAAAAGACGGAACTAATGTTAAAGAATTTAATTCTCGTTTAATGTTAGTGAGGGTTAAGCAGAAAAAATGAGACTACTTTGACTGTTAACCGCGTATCTTGTAGTTATCACCTAAAAATAAGATTAGTTACACGCATTGAGGATACCATTCAGTGTCAGTTTCTGGCAACATCCGTCTGCACCAGCATCAATGGCGCTGCACATTAGCTTTACAAGATGCGCTATTGTTAAAACTTTTCCGAACTAAAACATTCGTTGAAATGCATTGGTGATCAACTGAAAATACTTGGGCGCAGTATAAGTATAGCGTATGTACGATTATCAGAAGTGAAAGGACAAAATCGTTACTGATTCTATAATTATAAAGACGATATTTTATGCATTTGTTAAGCCTTTCTTAAAAATGTGAAATATTGAAAGTTGGCCGATTGGGGTCATGCTTGTTGGGGGTTTGAGAGGGGCTTGTCGTTTGCCCTTATGAAAGGTGCCAGACAAAACAAAGACGAACGCACAGTATTATACTGACAATGTGCTTAAGCAATATCTGGCGGTAGAAGTGTCTAAATTGTATCCTGGTGAGCTTTCAAATACTCTCCATTAAGATGAAGGTTTCCAGCCACACTGCAAACAGAACTATCCAGTCTCTGTATAACCTAAACACTAAAGCCAGACTAAGTAAGAGATATCCGTGAACTATAGGCGATTTAACGGCGATATTTGCTCGTTTGCAAGAAACGGCTAGTCCAAGAGGGGGTGGAGGGCAATCGCATGAGCACTGTAAGCGCGAGTGGATTTCCCTCTACCCCAGATATATTGGGCTAGCCATTTCGAGCATACGAGCAAATATCGCCGTTAAATCGCCTATAGTTCACGGATATGTGTTTTAATGCTAAGGTGAGACGTCTACCTAATTTACCGGATTTATTTAAGTTTTTAAAGACTTTTGTTTGTAAATTTTATTTGTGAATCATGAATTTAAGAATTTTTACATGCGACTTATGTACATTTTTGAACGGAAGCTTCCGGGTGAGAAGATTCCTGTGTACGAAGTTGCCGATGTTTGTGTCTTATGGTAAAACTATATTATTTTTTATACTTTAATAGTTTTTAATAAGATGAGAGTATAAAATGCACTATTCGCTTGTGAGTGTCGTGGGTTTTTAGGTGTATTTCAGAGTGTCAGTAGGCTAGTTTTCGTATCGTCGAGATAGAAGGTTGCCGGGTTGGGCCATTCTTCCATGGGTGGGGGTATCGCATAGTACGCGAGGTTTTTTTTCGCATTGGTACGAAAAATGTCGCAGGTTGCAAATGCGCGTGTTTATGCTGGTTGCAAAGGGGTGTGCTGGTTGAATTTTTGTTGTGTACGGTAGTTTTGCAAAGTCGGTCATTATATGTCACATGGTCGAGCAGGGGTTGTGTAGACCCCGAAGAAAGTGTTAGGTTATCAAAAAAGCGTGGGTTATCAAAATTAACCCTCGGCGACGTGTGTGGGTTTTCAGATTAACCGTATATAACGACTACACTTTTAGCACGGGCAGGTGTTAGCGTGACGTCACCACCGTGCATTAATAAATGAAAATGTCAACAGTAAACAGAACCTACCAGCTAAATCACCCGTGCAAGGAAGCCCCAATGACTTATTTTGAGATTTGGCTTCCATCGGATGCTATTACACAATTTAAATTAAAGACAAAGACGTCTCATTTTTGGTACCCAGCCCTGTATTCGTCTTGTTTCTGCGTTGTGCTACTGTATTGTAGTCTATATGGATTACGTGTATTGACGAGAGTTCAGTGGTAGTGAATGGTAAAGAAAGATGTTATAGCTTAGCTAGTAAAAATGACGCTGGTTACTTGGTTCCATTGGGTTTATTGCGGTGGAGGTTGCGGTTTTACACAGGCTGTTTGCGGGACTTTAAAGATAGGGAAAAAGCAGGAAAGTATTGGTGGTAAATAATAAATGGACTTACATAATGTTGCAGAATAATTTTGGTATGAGGATCGAAATATTGGCTAGACAAAAAAGCGAATAAAGTATGACGATTTCACTCCTAGGTGTTACAGTTAGGAGGAATTGGAATGGAGTGAATTAATACAACAAGTGGGTACCATGCATTGCAAACAAAGCATGACACCATGACTACAATGCACGTCACGGCATGCATGCGCACATTGGCCTATAATAATAGAGTCTAGACTAGGCTCGAACTTCTTGGGAGCTCCTCTGTAAGGACATCCGCCACGGGCCCCAGGAACAGTCCACCACTCCATACCGGCGCCGAGCTGGGGCCGATGACCTTAGTCTTGAATCAATGTGGCGTCCGGCGGGTCTACCCACAAACGTCCGGCGCATCAGCACAGGATGGTGGCAGCTCAAAGGCCAGCAACTGCTGCCGATACATATGGTCGATGGGACACAGTAGAGCAAGCGTTCGCCGCGAGGAATGGGTTTGTTCTATGGGTTGAGTCCTTCTACGTCAATCAACGGTACGAAACGTGTGCGAAGCTAGCGTGATCGCTCTTTTAAGTCTCGATTTGCATGAGGACGGAGCTTGGTACGAATAAAATAAACTGAGTAAATATGATAAAGTAGACTTGAGTAAATACGCTACTGAGTAAATGGTTACCGTTTTATTCAATGCTCGATTTTTTTTTTTACTTTCGTGAAAGCCGTGTAGTGTGGAAAAGGCAGCTAAGTATCATGTCAACCGGTGATTATACTGCTATTTAATATCAGAAAGTAGTCGAATTTCTATTTTTTTTTAATTCAACCTCCTAAAAATGGTAAAGTTTATTACTAACGTGGTACGCGACATGCATTATTTGTTTATTTAGTTATTTATTTACTTATTTTTTATTACGGGAAAAGGATGGCGGATTTTTAAAGTTTTATGCTTGCTCTCATGAAGGCTAGACTTTCCGGTCTGCAGGGTTGGGGGCAGGTAAGCGTAAAAAAAAGCCACGAGAAAAAAAACGACTGGTAAAACAGTTGAAGTTAAAAAGAAAAGCAAGATAGGAGCGGGAAAAAACTTGGTAGTTTTGTTTGGTGTTATTGCAATAGGTTAGATTACATTAGGTGAGGTGCCTTGGCTGGAATTTCACCAGGCAGGGTACGGAATTTCATCAGAAAACATGTTTTGTGTTTATGTCCCCCCCCCCCCCCGCGATTTTTCCGTGGCTATTTATTTTCTTCGTTTTTTTTTCCGTGTTGTTTTCGTCCGTAGCGCTTATCCTTTAGATTTTTTTTTCCAGAACTTTCTTCCGTGGCTTTTTTTCTCCTCTGATTTTTTCCCCGCCAGAATTGTTAAAATGATTCCCATAAATAAATTTTAAAATTATTACTTTAACATATTCGTTTGCTGCTCATACAAGTTTATTTGGCAACTTCAAGCATTGAAACAATGCAATAAATTATTATTGTTGAAGAACATTATTCTTGTGATGAACATCTGAAGAATGTTTTTTAATATTAAAATTGTATGTGGGAATTTTTGTAAACATTATAAAAACCAAATTACAATGGTTTCCTTATGGAACATTTTAGAGAAGCAAATAAAAAAAAACAGCGATTTTATGACACAAATAGCACATAACGAGTGAAAAAGAAAAACAAATGACCCAAATAATTATTGGTGCCGCCTACCGTGAATGAGATTGTTGAAAATTTTGTTGCAAATAGATTTAACTTTACCCAAAAGCCATAAAATGATTCAAAACCAACTTGGGCAGAGGAAAGCATTGCCATGATTGACGCACTCATAGCAATTAACAATAATATAAATAGATCATTGTGGAGGTAATGAAGGTAAAATGAAGGTAAATTTGCTGATGCAATTTTAATTGATCTCATGAAAGAATTTGGCACCTTTTGGAAAAATTCTACAGTATTGGTATTGTACGGAAAATGTTTAATATCTTGAACAGCTACTTGACGGGAGGAAATACAATGTTAAATTGGAAATGACACGAGCTGTTGGCAAGATATTACTTACGGTGTCCCGCAGGGTTCTGTGTTGGGCCCATTGCTTTTGCTTTTTTTAATATATTTTGATGATATTTTTGGCAGCATCTTAACACAACTTTGACATTATACGCAGATGATGTTCTTTTACTCTCTGTCAACGTTGATCAAAATATCATGATTGATGTACAGAATGACTTCAATTAAATGATTGCATATTTTAGAGAGAATGATTTAATTCTTAATAGTGAATAGACATGCTATTTGTCAATAACTACACAACATACTGACATGAAAAATGATACAAACAAAATTTTGCAAAATTACTGTACAAAAAACAGCATGGAAATGTAAAAATCTCTCATAGGTTAAAAATACTAGATATCTGACCCATAACTGCCTGAAAGAACTTTAGACCCCTTTTTTAGAGTCCATGGGACTCGTGTCGGTTCTCGGATTCGAACCGGCATTCTCTTGGTTTGGAGCCGACGACGCTGACCATTGGGCTGTGACTGCCCAGTAAAACCCAGTAACACATGTAAAACCTTGTGATCATAATTAGGAAAACTAGATAAAAAATTAGATATCTAGGATTAGAAGTAGACAATAAATGGAAATTCTATCAACACATGTAAAACCTTATGATCATGATTAGGAAAACTACTCCAATGCTTTACGAAATAAAGGGACTGTTAGATATAACATAATTTAAAAATATTTTGAAGCAGTTATAATGTCTAATATTAAATTTGGGCTTATTATGTATGGCACCACAACTAACAGTTATACGAGAGAGTTAAAATCATTGATAAATAAGCAATATAAGTTTTGTTTAAGAATGAAAAAATTAAAACACACTGAAGAAATACATAATCACTATAACATGCTAAATATTGATGAAACCTTAAAAGAGTCATATATCGCAAAATATTGCTAACAATTTAAAATTAAACTTGAAAATTGTGTAAGAAATAATTATAATTGGCTACAATTACCACGTTGGAGAAACAACTATAGAAAGAAGGGACTAAATTATGTTATACCTTATGTTTTGAATAAATTTCCTGTTGCCTTAAGAAATTTAACTAATAAAAAGGAAGTAAAGAAAAAAGATAACGCATGGTTAATTATAATTGACTAAAATTTAATTCTGTCATGATGACGAAAGTAGAAGGCGTAACGTTGATAGGTGCTGAGGATGATACAATGGGAATTTGCATAAATTTGGATGAACTTTTACTAATCTTTATTTTAATGTACTGTACTAATCGGTAATTTTCGCCTCATTTTATACTATATTACGTAAGATTAATTTATTTGTATAGTTTTTGATTAATTAACATTGATGCTTTGCACATAGAAATTCGTATGAATTTCGTGCCTGTA
Source organism: Lithobius niger (assembly GCA_023313725.1). Lineage (NCBI taxonomy): Eukaryota > Metazoa > Arthropoda > Chilopoda > Lithobiomorpha > Lithobiidae > Lithobius > Lithobius niger. Next base: position 5,762 of record JAHWFP010034322.1, on the reverse strand, counting down.
CACAACATCTTGTACCTGAATAAAGCAGACTATTATTATTTTTATTATTATTATTATTATTATTATTATTATTATTATTATTATTAACTAATTATAACTAATTTTAAAAAAGTGTATATTTCTTGTCAATATTTTTAATGTTTTGCTAATGAAATCATGTATTAAACTTAGACTTGTCACACATTCAGTGCATCACAAGCTTTACGCTTCGTCCCTCGATTTTTGTACAAAAATGCTGAATAAATTATTATTATTATTATTATTATTATTATTATTATTATAACTTAACCTTTAAATGAGCCTATGACAGCATTTTGGATTATTTACTTCGATGAAACCAGAATATTGCTTTAACCATCAAATTTCCAAGAAAATTTCTAACAGGTTGAGTTAGTTAGGTTTTTTTTCTTATGTTAATTAAAACATTTCACGTTCAACTACATTCGAAAGATTTAAATCCTTCATCACTGGGAAAGTTGCAGAAGGTACGCAATAACTCTACATTCACGGACGTTCATTCTACTGCACATTTTTTTTTTTTTTTTGTACAATTGCATTTCTTTTTGGTTATTATATAGCAGCTTCCCAAAAGAACAATTTTTCTCCCGTAATTAGAATTGTTATTACAACTCTCCATCGTTTCGGTAAATTTATGGCTAATAACCGTCATGACAAGGCACGCCCGTACGATATACCATAAACGTTGTTGCGCGCGATGAATCGAAAAAAAAAAAGTCGTAAAAAAATAAAAAGAGGTAGCAAAATAAATTTAAATCCGGAGGTAGGAGACATTTTTTTTTTTTACTCGGTTTTCAGTTTCTTTTTTTTTTTTTTTTTTTAAAAAAGCGATATTGTTCTGGTCGTGCTTTCCAACAACTCGAGGAACATTTTGAACAAATCGATTCTTGGTACGTTTTTTTTTGCTTCCTCCCAGGAGCGTAGGGCGATATACCGTAGGTAACTTATATGTTACGGAATGGGATGTGGCTGTATAATGAAAAAGCTAAAGAAGGGTGGGTGGCTTGCGCATGTTTAAAATGTGAATGCTGACATGAGATAACATGACTGGTTGGCTGTGCTCATGCATCGAACGTTTCATTGCAAATTGTTAATTTTGTCTTTCCTTTAAAAAATTAATTAATTTTTTTAACTGCTTTGTTTAATTTAAATTTATTTTTGTTCCATTAAAGAAACAAATTCAAGATTTTTATTTCTTTATGTAGTTTTATTTGTTTTAGTACGGTTTTTAATTTTGTGAACGGAAATACGAGTGCCACTTACTGTAAATTAAACTGAAAACGAACACCACCGTTAAAGAAAATTTAGATGGGGGGGGGGTGGAATTATAGATAGACTTATGTTTTTTTCCCCCATTTAGTTGCAGACAAGCTTCAAGGATGTTCGTAAGCTAACTGTAATTTGTTCTGCCAGTTTCCCCGCTATTTTGGCGGTTTAAATGTGCAACCATGTTTTATCAATATATTTTAATTGCTTGTTCAATGTTGGCGTCATTGTATTCGTAGTTATTTCTTATACTTTGTGTTAAATAAACAAACACCTGTCGTAGTGTTCAAGAATTACAGTGAAATCCATCCAGTGTTCATTTAGTAGAATAAAAACAAGTGAATTGTCGTCATGCGGCCTATAACACTTGGATTGATCTGGCCACATAATTTCCAAACAAAGCGCCAGATGTTGTTACGCAAGCCGTAGGCTGCTAAAAGAAATACAATACTTAAAAATGACTTTTAAATAAGCTGTAACCCGCCACTGAAAGTGAACAATTGAAAAATAAACTGTAGCTTACGTCATGTCACAAAGAAATGAAATCAAAGAAGAAAAAAAAAACGAAAATAAAGTGTTCAGCGCAAAGTGTTCTGAAGGGAAGTGTTCTTAAATCCGGCAGAACACTTCTGAGAGCACGTCAACTGTTTTTAAAGTGTTCTTTTGAATTACAGTGAAGTTTTTATTTAATTTTTAATTTTAATTGATTCTTTGTTTATAACAAATTGATGTAACCAGATTTAGGTTACGTTCTGGCGTGATATGCTTGTTTCCAGCTTTTATTTTTTAGGTTTCATTTTTTTTATGTTGCATAAACTACAGATTTTGTTTTTGATTGTTCATTTGAAAACGGCTGGTTACTGCGGGCTAAAAGCTAGTGTATTATGTTGTTTTAATATAGTGTATTTCTTGTATAACCAAACGGCTACCGTAATAATATGTCATATCAAAAACCAAAACTGGTAAAAGGGGCCGCCAAGTTCCGAATGGTTCGGCCCTTCAAAGGAGTGATATCAACACACCAAAATATTCGCCAAGTTAATCGCACAGAATAATAGTTCAAAGGTTAAATGAAACTAGAACATCGTTACTTTCGGTAGCAATGTTCAAGTTTTCATTTAACGTCCAAAGTATTATACGGTGCGATTAAGTTGGCGAATGTTTTGGTGTGTTGATATCACGCCTTTGAAGGGCCGAACCACTCTCAACTTGGTGGCCTCTTTTTTGCGTGAATTGAACGTGAATACAATTTCTTTGCAAGGTTGTTTAGATTTGTTGTATGTCTTGGCACGCACGTCAGTATACACGTTCTCATTGTCCGAACTTTGGCCGACCAATGAGAGACGATGCCGACAATACTAACTATGGTTATAACACTATTTTCGTAATTATGCGCCCTCCCACGCCATCCCCGTTACGCCCGAAGGCTCCAAACCATAAAAGGTACGCAGTTCCTATTATACTGCACCCATTCATCCAATTTCATAGCTGGAAGTCTTCCCGTATCTCGGTATCGATGAATAAACACCGTATGGGATTAACATGGGGATGAGCGGACTAGCTAGATGGCTAGTAACACATTTTCAACGTTATTGAGGGTCAGATTTTGCATTGAAAGTAGCTTAGCTGGCATTCTTACACGAGTTAATTTTTGTCAGGTGGGTCATTGCTCTCGATTTCAAAACAATTAAGCTTTTGTACCGCATTATTATTTTTCCCCAATGTACCTGAAATGTGCCCAACTATGCTTCAGGATATAAGACACTGACGCTACGGCGTCGCGCTACAATGATTTACAACCTCAACAATTGAATTGATGTGATGTTTGTTGTGATGTTTGTTGCCTACATTGGCGCGACACACTAGCGTGTGTCTAGATTATCACATGACATGGAAATTTGTTTTATCTGGACTGCCTCACACTGATTTTAACTACAGTACCCAAATGCTACAACCGGTTGTTGTTTACTTACCTTCTTGCTGTATAGCTTCGTTTCCCTTCTTATTTTGCGGTATTGTGGAAAATGTGATGAAGTCAGCCAAGGAAAAAAGTTCCTATTATGAGCAGGCCTAAATGCAGGCCAGTGGTTGGAAGAGTGCTGATTTCTAAGAAACATAAAAAAAAAAAAAAGAGTCTAGCAGTAATATTTCCAGTGCTCCATCTCAGGGGTAAACCTGCACCACGCAAAACGTGAAATCTTTCCAGCCAAAAAAAAAAAAAAACATTATGAAACTAGCGCAATGGTTTGGTGGACGTGAGGGTGCGCCACTGGAAGCTGTTCCCGCTGATAGTCGACTCAGCATTGGCCAGCAGATGACTGTTGTTCTCCATCGACCAACCACAAAGGCTGCAATCAAGACCATGCAGACGTGTCACAATAAGCACAAAGTGCACGATTTCCCGCGTAAACATGTTTGTTGGTTAAATTTACGGTCAACAGAGCGTGACGTAGAAAATAACAAACTATTCTAAAGTTTAGGCTCTTTCAACACTTATCTTGTAGAAGGGAAAACTGTCTATTTAATAGACAGTTTCCCCGTCTTTCCCCGTCTACTAGATAAGTGTTTAGGTCTATAAACGTGAACGATACTAAAAACTATTCAGTTTGAAAATGCGTGATTAGAATATTCGTACGATGGAAAGAAACGGGAAGGATTTCACAATACATCTTCTCAGACAGTCAACATGTTACGCTTCATATAGCTTAAAGGCTTTTTCCGTTTACACTTTGAAAAGACTATACCATTAGTAGATATCGCTCGCTCTTTCGCACGACTAACTGTCGACGTGCCATTAAGCCTCACCCTCATCCTCTATTGGCATGGTAGAGTAGTTGTTACGTGAAGTTCGTGCGTAGTTTTTACTGATGGTTAAATATTAGGCTTAAGTTAAAAGTTTTATAAATTGGCTATGTCGCTCAATAGGACTAAAACATGCCCAACACCCTTGTTTACTTTAGACTTGATATGTTTTGCTTCTAGCACGTTTAACTAATATAAACCCGAATACAGCCGATCAGAACCTATACACAGTTAACAAGAATTACACCTCACAAAATCAGACAGGAGTAACAATTACGGATCATGTACTACAGCATAAAATCGGGCATTCTAAATCCAGCAATCGATATCATAATATTGGCTCGGCCCATTGTTTAGGGGGTCAATTTTCCATTTTTACTGAGTATAAATGTAACGCAGAACGATAAAAATTATAGTACAAAACGAGTCATTTCCTATTTTTGAACACCTTTTCCCAGGAGCTTTACTTCAATGGGATTTGTGGGATGAATTAATTTCTGATACATTTTTTAAGTACCATAATAATGACAGTTCAGTCGTTGGATTCGAACCAGCATTCCCTTGATTTGGAGACAAGGACACTGACCAATGAGATGTTGCCGCTGATTTTACTCTGGGGGCCCTCACAAAACTTGCAGTGCGTGTCGGGTCTTAGAGATTTTTTTACGTTCAGTTATGGTTAACTGCAGGTCGTTATAAGATGTGACTTGGGGTTCAACTAAAAAGAAATAAACATACTGCGCGATTTTAATGAGGTAAAATTTGGAGAAGCTAAGTAAACGTAATGAATGTCTAATCTTTATGTTTAGGTTTGGTTTACTGCGAAGTAGCACAACGGCAGTTTTGCTCCATATACTTCTTGATCCAATTTTAATGAATGAAAAGTTGATACTTTATTACGAAGATGAGCTGGGTGAGAGTAAATAAAGACTCTGGTGAGGCTCGGTCAAAAGTGCGAGAGGTGTGAAACGTGAAGCTATTCCTTTCAAACTTTATATTGCAGTATAACTCAGTTTATAACAAACTGTTTCCTTTTGAAGGCAGGTATATCCCTCCTGAATGTCATGGGGGTTTGAGGCTTAATGGCGCTTCGACAGCTAGGTCACCTAGGATAGCTGAATGTCATTGGTGTCACATGCCACTTCGGTCCGTCATGTACTTGTGGAATGTCAACATCTTGATAGGGTTTGACGTCATTTCCATCTTCCACGAGCCTTAACACGTCAATTGGGTGCTGAGTCAGTCTTTCATGTCTGGAATTTTAAATTTTTGCAGGAAATACAGATGTATGATAAGAACTAGATTTTGGGCTTACCTAACATCTCCGAAAAGTGTGGCACAGTGGCAACCCGGGCCAATGCACTGCGACCGAGGTTGGCGCTAATGACCTAGCTTTCGACGCATCTTACCCCCTCCCCCTTTTTCACAACCGATGTCATCAACCCCAAAGTAGACTATTTCGCGAGGCATATACGGTCATGAAATTCAAGGTTTCCTTCTTGCTACCGTTTCAAATAGGCCGGTAAAGGTTGCCTTCCCAAAGTTAAAAGAGTTATCGACTATTTCCAGCAGTATACGGACGGTAACATGTCTGATTGGGCTGACCCGATGGAGAGACAGTAAGCGGGCTGGTTGGTATTGAGGTGTTGCCCTCCTGCGTGAGCTCTTGAAAACGG
>JAHWFP010034319.1:12049-22174 GCA_023313725.1 Lithobius niger | reverse complement strand
TTGAAATTACTTTTGAAGTTCAGGGAAAACTCGAGGAATTCTCTGATTTTTCACAAAAAAACTGGGAAACTCAAGGGATTTAATTACAATTGAAACTCACGGAAAATCATGGAAATCTCCGATTTTGCACAAAAAAACTAGGAAAAGTCAAGGAATTTAAATTGCATTTCAAACTCGGGAAAATCAGGGAATTCTCTGATTTTTCAAAAAAAAATCGGAAAACTCAAGGATTTAAATTATTTTTGAAATTAAGGGAAAACTCAGGGATTTCTCCGATTTTCACAAAAAAACTAGGAAAACTCATGGATTTTAAATTACACTTGAAACTCGGGGAATTCTCCAATTTTGTACAAAAAAACTGGAAAACTCGTGAAAAATAAAGCCGTACTTTTTGACTTACGAAACAGGATTTGGGCCTATAGAGCAGTGACACGACGTAGTATTAATGTGTATAACTCTATGGTGAAGCCTTAATGGGTTAGCTGCAAGGGGCACTGCAGAGAGAAACAGAAGGGCGTCATACTGAAGCCGATGCTGTGAAGAGTGATTTCTAAGACCTAAAACGCGCGATTTTTGTTGTTAGAGAAAACAACGTTATTTTAAGCCTAGGAAATCCGCTCTTCCGTTGTTTTTCTCTCCATTTTTATGTAGTGCACCTTGTAGTTATGCCCTTAAAAACCCGTACTGGTGCCAATATGGCGGCAAATGTCACTGCTATATTGTAGGCGGGGCGGCCACAACTTTATTTCAAACAGAACAGTTTATTTTATTGATTTTACCATATTTGATTTGTGAAATGTTAAAAATTTGAGTGCAACACTCAGTCAAGTAAGTTTGGGTTTTTTGCTTTTGGTGTGACGTAATGCTGCTCTTTGCTGGTCTTTTTCTTATTTTAGCTTATTTTCTAGTACTTAGTATTTTTTATTCTCCCTGCTGGCACGCTGAAACCACAAAGCTGAAAATAAGTATAATTCCACAACCATAAAATTATATTGATTCATTTCGATTGCCAATAAAACTTTCACGATAACGTTTTTTTTTTTTAGCGAGTTGAACGATTACGGCAATCGCACGGGATGGCAGCGGCCATTTTTTTTTTGGCAGTCCTTTTGATAGCTCACTGGGTACTAATCCTCCAGGGGCTGTTTCTTTTTGTCATCTAGCGCTGGTGACGTTTGCGTGACGTAGGCATTTGGCAACTTATGCAACTGCTGCACTGCGGCAAGGAAAAGAAACGCACGGAAACCGACAGCTGCCACCAGAAGTGACGTCAGGCATCAGTGGTATGAAACGGAGTTGGTTGTTGCGTTGGTGAGCAAAATGGCGGACAACGACAGGAAAGAAGTGTTTTAGTGCGCATGCTCACCGTTGCAAACTCATCGTTACAGCTGCGTTGTCAACGAGGGGTTTGACAAAGACAAAAAAAGTGTACGAGATTTGTAAATCTGTAAATCTTCCAACGGATTTAAGGAGATTTACGGATTTTCTGGGATTTAAAGATTTACATAAAATTTTGCAGATTTACAGATTTGAAGATTTACATGAAGATTTGCAGATTTACTGGGATTTAAAGATTTAAGCAAGATGTAATGATTTACATGAGATTTTTCAAGATTTACACGGATTTACAGAAGATTTAAAAATTTACACAAAATTTTGGAGATTTACACAGATTTACAGATTTAAAGATTTACACCAAGATTTGCAGAATTTGAAGATTTACAAAAGATTTAATTATAATTTAAATGATTTACGCCAGATTTACGTGATTTACAAGATTTGTGCAAGATTTAAGGATTTAAATGATTTACACAAGATTTAGATGATTTACAAGATTTACAACGGATTTATAAATCTTAAATCTTTGGTGTACGAGATTTATAGCTTTGTCGAACTCCTCAGTTGTCAAGGACTTTACGAATCAGTTTTAAGTTAAATACTAGCCAAAATTGGAGTCGGTGAGGCCGATGCTGAGGGATCTGTGACGTCACGCTGAGGGGGTCACAAAGTTCATACCGCCGTACGTTTAGGAACTGCATTTCTAATTTGCGGTGACCGTGGTAGACTTAGCGGTAAGGTTACAAAAGTGGCCTAACTGAGTGCCGTAGTTGCGGGCTTCACTGCCGTGCTTATCAGCAAGGCGTAAAGCGCACCAATTGGAGTTAAAGCACTCGCAAACTGGTGCGTTCTTTAGGAAGGGAAAACGTTGCGAATTTTTTTCGCAGTTAAGTTAAGCGGGAGTTAAGCATTTTAACAAAGATGTTCACTGTTCCGCTATGCTGTTATGCCCATGACTACCGACAAAACTGAAATTTTAAAGTACAGTCGGTATTATTGTTTAAAAAATTCCGAATGCTCCTTCCAAAACTCTACTACCAAAAAAATCACACTTAGTCATAAAAATAAACTCCTGATTTTTTATGCGTGGATTCAGTCACAAACGAGGTATGCAATTGAAGTTTATGGCATTGCCGACAAAAGTTATTGAACGATTACAGAAAACACAAAATAAAGCAATGGACATTTTATTTGTTAACAGATTCTTGCACACACACAAAAAAAAAAGATATTTTCAACAAGTTTGGAATTCTAAAGTAGGTCTACTAACGGATCATACGATAATTAGGAATAACTTCTTTAAAATTAAGAGTAAACGTATTGATAAACTGGAAAACAAAACTTGTGAAACTAAGAAAATACACATCTTTATAATAATATTGGAGGCCGGCTAAAAGGAAAGCCAAAAGGAAAACCACTTTTCCCCTCCTAGCGTCCTCATTGAAAATGCACTCTCCCACTCTACCTGTATGGAAACAGGAGGCAGGCATGAGTGGCATGAGTGGTTTTGTTGGCTTTCGTTATATTTTGAGGAAAGCAGTCACTTTTTCATATGATTAGTATTTTGTATTAGTACTGCAGTATCTCCTTGAAAATGCACGAGTTTATTTATTTATTGCTAAAGAATAATGGATTTCATCAATTCGTACCAAAAATATCTGATATCTACCCCAAAACAAAACTTGTTAAGGATTTCGGCCAAGCTTTTCGACTGTGTGAAGTGATATCAAACGGTAAGCTCTTGCCAAGCTAACCCCACCGACTAAGATTTCAAACGTTAAATGAAATAATTGAAAATTGCGCAGTAAGCAATTTTCGTATTTCATTTAATTTTCGAACTATTACTCGGTGGGATCAGTTTGGCGAAAGAGCTTGGCGTTTGATATCTTGACTTTACGCGGCTTGGCGGGAATCCTTAACAAGTTTTGTTTTGGGGCAGATTGACTACTACTGGTAAAATTTGTCGTGACAAAATCATTGATATTAAGTAATCTGTGATGTCAGGTACAGCACCATGGAGTAGTCTCCAACGGATGTAGGACTCTTTGGCACCGGATACATAGGCACCCCTATTTAGGCGCTCGGACAAATAGGTACCGGGACAAATACGCACTCAGACATACACATACTGAGACATATACGCCGGACAAATAGGCACCAAGTACTTTTTTTAATGTGTTTTTTAATTGGGATGGCTTGCCCTCAAAATCTTTATCGTATATTTTAAACCGTTTGGGGGAGGAGAGATTTACGCATTTTTTTTTACGAATTTTTGTGCGGTAAATTATTGTTCCAAGTTGCGCTGCCGCGCTCGGTGCGGCTAACACATAACATTAGAGATGCTTGTGTAACAGATATGCCAACAAATCTTTAGCAGTTTCGAACGCTATGAACATTTTACTTAAAACATTTTTTCTTCCTCCGTCCCCCCTCACCCGCGAATTTGAGACCAATCCATCCCAATTTAAAAAAAAATTAAAACTTGGTGCCTACTTGTCCGGTGTCTATATATTTCAGTGACTATTTGTCCGGCTGCCTATTTGTCTGAGTGCCTATTTGTACATTGCCTAAATTGGGGTGCCCATGTGTCCAGTACCTAATTATCTGGTGTTTAAGTGTCCGCGTACCGTCTCCAACACAATTCCGCTTCTTGTTTCACCGTACTTGGTACCGACCCCCTGCTGCCATTTGTCGAAACTGGAGTCCGTTTTTACTTTTACGGAAAACGTACATACGTTAAAAATTAGGCTGTGTAGATTTTACCTAACAAATATATGTGATTAATAGTCATTGTGCTGTGAATAGCCCAAGCGTCTGTCAATTCGTAAGAGTCTTTTTAAAAAATCTTAAAAACGAGGATGGCATTTTCTTTCTCGAGCCAAGGCTGACTGTGTAGAAATTGCGTGTCTTGCCTCCCGACTCCACGCCACTTCTCGCGTACGTCAGGAAGGTAAGGCATCTTAGCACTTCTTTGGTAAAATAAGATTTCCGCCAATTAAACCAGCTCACTTGGAGCCCGGAGCTGAAATGTGCTGCTTCTCTCCCAAACGGCCTTGGCCAAACAGTGGTACACAAAGCGAGAATTACAATGTGGATTCTCCCAGTGTTGGGCATTTATTCGCTCTGGATGATGTCTTAAGTTCGTTTTCAGATTTTGACTACATTTCTACCATTTTTCGTGTATTTGGTCTGCCCATTTCTTTTAAACATTTGTGATTCTGCAAAAGAATCCTTGGTTTTTTTTGCGAATTTTGGTACTTGAGAGTTCTTGAAGGTCTTTGAAATTGATTTGGATGAAATGGTACGGACCCAGGAGAGGAAGATGGGTGCTTTCGAGGGAATAGGGTCCTTGGTGGTAATGGTAGGGGTTCACGAACGAAGCTTCGTGAAACTTCGAGAGACGGTCTGCTTTGCAAGTCAAAACAGAGCTTAAACATGTTTCTTTTAAGAAACGTAGTTTTTCTTTTTTTTTACACACAGTAATAATTAGTAATAAATTGTCCACAGCGTACCAGAAGATAAGGGGAAAATAGGAAGTCGGGTATGCACCACTGAACACAGATTTGGCTCCGACTCTACGTAACCACGTTATATGGTTATTGAACTTTCAGCATCTGTGCGCATATAATGTTGAACCCACCAACATCATTGAACAAGCGGCTACAGCGACTACCTAGTCGCAACCGGTCATCTGTACAGTTCCGCCACTACCAATGCTGAGGCGCTTACCTCTATCACGCATTGCAACAGCTATCTCTGTTGTATATTCTGAAAACAGTAACCCTCAGAATTGCCGGTTAAAAATGTATTAGCATCTAAGCTTATTTTACGTTTTAGGCGTAATTGTCAGATTTTAGGTCTAATTTTTACCTGCAACTTTAATTTCGTAAGTAGCAGGTGTCGGATATTTGGATTGTATAGTATACAAGCCTATTCATTTTTGCACCACAGTGCGCCTCCGCTCACAAAGTTACAGTGTTAACAACGTAAAGTGCAACGTAGCCTATACAGATCATGGTAGCAGGGAGGTGACGGCAAGGATGCTGTTGATGAAGCCAGCAGCGACTCATAGCAACTTGACGTTGCAGTGTTAACTTGCTTTTAGGCCTAATTTTCATTTTTAAGGCCTAGTGTTTTTTAACGGCAGTTTTAATTTCGTAAGCAGAGATAGGCCTAATGGAGATTTTGGTTCGATGGTAAGCCTATTCATTCATGCAACAATGCGACGAGACTATTTTGAACGAAACTAAAATCCTTTTGTTTTTTTTCGGCTGTGTCTTTTCCTTACGATTTCAATTCGACGGTCAAATGTCATTATTTAATTTAGTTACTTCGAAGAAGTGTATTAACTATAAGGAAGAAACGATGTTTTAACTTGCCATGTTATTTAACTCACTTTACCCGAATCTAACGTTGAAAACCGTGGTCGTCTCTATCTGGTACTATTGCAAAGTTTAAAAAAAAAAAACGACGGACTGACGAACAAAATCGTTGCATCTTTCAATCCAATCTTTCGTTTGGTGCTACTCTCACTTGTATAGGGGACCTATACCACACGCCATGGCTGTTTGCTGTGACGTGCATATCACGTGACTGGGCTAGTCCAATCAGACGGCCAAACAGCCGTTCTTCTCGTTCGTCATTGGCTAACTCATGGTGACGTCACGGCAAACAGCCATTGCGCATGGATTAAGGGCGCATTTATGCAGCGCCTTCGCCTTCGCCTTCTCGCAGCTAGAATCTAGAAATCATCTGAAATTCCAACATGGTGGTGGTTTTAGCTCTGCCGGCTCGTAACGAAAACTGTCAAAGTTGCGAGTTCGGAAGCGACTGGGAAAATCGTTTCGTCAGGAGGAATTCGTTATCTTATTGTCACGGATTATAAGACTGCAAGCATTGACTCAAACTATGTCGGAGTTAGCTAATCCATGGAACGCTGTTACCACGGCAGCGACACGTTTGCCATCGCGATTAATTCTAGCTGCGAGAATCCAAAAGCGAGTCGTTTTGCGTAAACGTGCCCTGTCTTCCGGATGAGTACGCGATGCAAGCAAACTAAACAAATCGTACATTTTTAATATACGTGTATATGAAATGCAGATGTGCCAAGTACAGGGCCACTGAGATGATTCGAGCACTTTTTGCGGATAAGAACGAGTTACAGCCAGTATCGTGCGCCAGAAAGAATTACACCACGTTTCGGAATGTCAGCCTCCCATCTTCAGGTGAAAATAAAAATCTTTTAAAACGTATTAAAATTCATGGATTTGGAGACTCTGCAGATACTGCCATGAATTTGTATATTTTTAAATATTTTTGTGTACAGCTGAAGATGGGGGAGTTGACCTCTTGAAACGTAGTCTCATTATTTTTTTTCTTGTGCACCATACTGGCTGTAACTCATTCTTATCTTAAGTACAGGCCGAAACGTCTTCGTCCCCGATGCCCGACACAAATGACAATGACGATGCAGGGCTATCAACTGAAAACAACTAAAAAAATAAATAAAAACCTTGACAGTGGAATGACACCAAAAGATATGCGCTTTCCATCTACCAGTTAATGGCAGAAGACCATTGTTGCACACTTTTAAGCCTGTAAATCATCACGGCTGTTTTATTTTTACAATTTCATTCAACCAAGAAATTATAAGGTTGGGGAGGAGAATTTGTAACTCTAAAAAGTCCCTATTGAAACGTGTTACGTTCATTCCTATTAGTTCCATCCGAGTTTTCAGAGGGCGCTACACGTTCCATCTGGTAATTTTATGCTCATTTTTCAGCCCAAATCTAAAGTAAAATAAATTACAACTATATGTTGAGCTAAATAATTAAATACAAGCTAGTTTCGTTTAGTTTACTTATAATTTTAGGCTGAAAACGGAGTAGAAATTCCCACATAAAACTCATGGCGCCCTCTTTAAACTCAGACGGAACTAATAGGAATGAATCTGAGACGTTTCAGTAGGGGGGGGTGGTCCCAATCATAAATTTTCCTCCCCCAACCCTATAAATTCTTGATTCGACAAATTTTAAAGTATGTTGATGCAGTATGACCAAGTATCAGACTAATTTCGTTGAGGTGTTTCGGTTGTGGGGCAAATGGGGGGGGGGGGGTTAAATTACCAATATTTAAAATGGGTTCTATTAACTCGAAAGAATCGTGTTTCAATTTTCGAAAAAAGCATTCTTCAGGAGTACTGCATGTAACATGGCTCTCCTCTCGTATCCATGACCCCTGTAGCTTGCGGTCTGAGCCAGAGCCTCCGGTCGTACAAGAGGACGAGGAAAACAACCACGGGAAGGGGAGAGGGGGCGGGGGTTGGGAGGGAGGGTTAAGTCTTGTTGCTACTGCTCTAGTGGATCTGTCCTTTGTGTGGGGGCGGATCGAAGAGCACGCGCGAGCGAGAGCAGGCCCCCCAAATCCCCCCTCCCCTCCCCTCTGCTCCACGCGCTCGCTGAAGCCCGGCCCAGCGCGTTCAGAGCTCTGCCTTGCGTATCCACGCGATTGTCTGGTAATTAAAATTATGGCGAAGGATTCTGGTTGAGCTAGAGGAACAATTTATTGGCCGATGTCAGGGCAAGTCAGGGCAACCGACTGGAAAGAGACAGCAAAGGATTGGTGCCAAACGGACTCCCTTTGCCCCCTTTTCTCCTGCCCCCCCCCCATTCCCCCCACCTCCCCCTCACAACGCTCCGCTCCATCCCTTTGCCCTTTCCCCTCCGCGTCACCCAACTCTTACTGACAACCAGACAATGGTGATACGTTCTTGGTGCCCTTACTGACTGTATGCGTAATGAGGAGTGTTAGGAATTCGCCGAGGGAAGAGAGAGTTTCTGGAAATGCAGCGAGTCTGAGGGGGGGGGGGTTGGGGGGGGGGACGACTATCCTTTAATTAGTTAACAAGTCTCGAACTGTCTGTCACTCGTCTGAAAAGCGTCAACAAGCCCGGGCTCGTTGGACTTTTGCCACAAACCCCAAAAAAATTTTCGAATTTCGGAGTTTCTAAATTTGAAGTTTTCAGCTACTTTAAGGACCGCACCATCGGGGGAGAGTGAGATTTTCGAAAAATCAGCTTTTGTGGGGATGGTGAAGAACTCTTATCGTTTTGTGTGAGTTAAAAATATTGGAACGCCAAAAATAGATTACTTTGTGGAAATGAGAAGATTCGTAAACATGGCAGTTCTTGGACACAGAGAGCCCCACAAATTCATAAAATGCACGAACAAATTTTAATTTTCGAAAGTTGGTTTACTTTCTTGGCTACAAAACGTGGCAAATACAAACATAAAACACACAAACACAATTTGCTAACACGGCCTGTCATGCCGCCATCTTGGATTCCTGCATGACAGGCCGTGTTAGCAAGTTGTGTGTGTTTTTTATGTTTGTTTTTGCCATTTTTTGTGACCAAGAATGTAAGCCACCTTTCGAAAATTAAATTTGTTCGCGCATTTTATGAATTTGTGGAGCTCTCACTGCGTCCAGGAACAGCCACGTTTACGAATATTTGAACTGTTACGGTTCAAAATTGGAACAGTGTTCAAACTGCCACAGATTTGAAGTGTGTGAAAGCGTTGATTCATTGATCTCCTTTCCGGAGACAAAATAAGAATTGACGAATTCCTGTATCATCACCATTTGAACTTTGACACCGGTTGTTAAATTCCATAATTTTCCCTTTCAAATGTTTAAATCACAGTTGGCTAACTCCAGGATTCTGTTTTTTTTTTCCTTGGGGGCAATCTGTGTAGTATACTATAGAGCAGTGACATTTGCCGCCATATTGGCACCTGTATGGGTTTTGGAGGGCATAACTACAAGGTGCACTACATAAAAATGGAGGGAAAAACAACGGAAGAGCGGATTTCTTAGGCTTAAAATAATGTTGTTTTCTCCAACAACAAAAATCGCGCGTTTTAGGTCTAAGAAACCGCTTTTCACAGCATCGGCTTCAGTATGACGCCCTTCTGTTTCTCTCTGCAGTGCCCCTTGCAGCTAACCCATTAAGGCTCCAGCATAGAGTTATATACAATAATACTACGACGTGTCACTGCTCTATTCGTGTTATGTTTGATCTGCCAATCAGGGCCTGCCTCAACAGCTCGTCAAAACTGAATTCGTCAATGTAGTCATGAATATTGTGAATTCATCATTCATGACGACATCGACGAATTCAGTCTCTACGAACTGTTTAGGCTGGTCCTGATTGGCAGACCAAATACAACAGAAACTTCCACACAAAAAAACCATCTCAGCGTAGAAACGACAACTGATTATTAGTTATGTCGGGTATGGTACGTGAGAATTTTGTCCCGCTGATTTGGTTTCAGACGTTTGATCACGGAGAGTATGTGCATTCAATAAAGGGGGGGGGGGGCAACTTAAACCATAAATTTAGATATGGGTCAAAATTTAAAAAAAAATTAATACTTTTGTTTTTAGTTGTTGGTCAGCCACGCAATATGTGTGAGCCACTTGGCTTTGCGTACACATGCAAGTCGTTAGCTCACATATACCGTGCTCAAAAGTAAAAACGGTAAATAAAACAGAAAACATTTTAATACAGCAGTAAGGTTTCACGTGGACTAAACACTAAAGCAACATTTTGTTTTCTAAAACCTTACAGGAAAATTTCCTTTAACGCTTTTAGTCTGGTTCAGTTAATATTTACGTTAGTGAAGAGACAGCAGCTCAATCAACAGTTTAAAAACTAATAAAAAGCCAATCAAGTGCAAAAATCAGGGACTGGTCATTATTTATCGCCGGAGAGGGAGGGGGGGGGGG
>JAHWFP010034319.1:0-11949 GCA_023313725.1 Lithobius niger | reverse complement strand
TCTCGAGGGAGGGGGTCATACACTTTTCAAGTGCCGTCAAGAGGGGGGGGGTCAAAAAACACTGACCAACTGGAAGAAAAAGTCATTTTTGGTCCACAAAAACTGCACTTTCAACAATCAACATTTCTAAAAACGTCTCAGCTTCTGGGGGAAAAGCCCCCCCCCCTCCCCGACCCCCGTGATGTGATTGTTACAAGGTTTTGAAGCTACTGGTACCGTTTCGGTTAATCTAGTTTTTACAAAATTCTTTGTGAAGAAGCCTTGGCACCAAGTTTTTTGGCTTCTTTGGTCTTTCAGGCTGGTGCTGATTATGTTACGGATGTGGACATACAAGCAACCAGTGTGTTCATCTTATTGTATGAATCTCGACAAAAGATGGGTGCACGGAACATTTTATAGAACATTTTTAATCCAACATGTCTTTTTTGTTAAAAATGGGCCACGTTTCCTTACAACTCATGGTAACTATCGGTGTGGATTACTACTTACTTAGTTTGGCTACAGCTCTCATCTTGGCTACATCATCTACAGACAGTCTCAAGAGTTATACGAAAAGCGCAGTTTTTTCGGGAGGGGGAGAGGGGTCACATTATTTTGGACCTTGAGTGAGGGGGGCAAGATTTTTCCCGGGCCCCCGCGCCCCGGCCAATCATCGAAATTTGGGTGGTCACATTTTCATTTCCCCCCCCCCCCCTTCTCGCCCCCGGCCATAAATAATGTCCGGTCCCTTAGCTGTCAAGCTATCCGATTATATAAATACACTAAAAACAACAAGCCAAAGTTAAGCATAGTCAGATGAATGAACACTCTTGACGAGTTTCATTGCACATGTCGCTCTTAGTGTATTTATGTAATGTAGCTTGATTGCTAATTTTTGCACTTGATAACGGGTGCTGAATATCACCGAAACGTCGCTCTATTGTTATATGTGCACTTGATTGGCTTCTTTTAGCACCCCGTTATCAAGTGCAAAAATTAGCAATCAAGCTACAGTATATACAAATACACTAAAACTAACACGCCAAAGTTAGATGCAGATCACAGTCAGATGCAACGAACACCTTGGATGGGGTTCATTGCATCTGGCTATATGCTTAACTTTGGCATGTTGTTTTTAGTGTATTTATGTAATGGAGCTTGGTTGCTAATTTTTGCAGTTGATAACTGGGTACTGAATGTCCCCGAAATGTTGTTTATGTGCACTTGAATGGCTTCTTTTTAATTTTCGTACTTACCTTAAACGTTAAACGAGTTGGTTTTTGTTTTTTAATATCCTTAGGGCATCGATAGCTTTGGTTGTAGTGTAAGTTGCCGCTCTCCGTCCTCATAAGGGTGGCCCTAAAAGCACATAATTAAAACAAAAAACTTACTCTGCGACCAGATTATCGTAGGACCAAATCCTCCTGCCCTAACGAGACAATGCAGGTTAGGTAGAGGGGGGGGGGGGGGGGTGTCAGCTCGTGATGCCAGGTGTCACATTTGTAAATCTGACTAGGTTTCCAAAGCCTGCCAAAAGACACCGATGCGAAAAGCAAAGCTTGTCGAGTTGATGCTCTCTGTGCTTGGTTGAAGGTGCTGCTGCCATTTATTCAGGGGGATTTGGATGTCGGTGTGTCACAGGCTTCAAAAAACACAATGCTATGTTTTCACAGAGAGATTAATCGTGTCTTGCTGATAGTCCACCTACGCAAGTGAATAATAGACGAACTTGCACTGCTCGCAGTGACAAAGCACGTATTTTCGCAAAACAATGACTCAGCCTTATTTCCATTTCATGAAAATGGTGTTGAAAAAGAGCCAATGAGACCAGGCTGGTATGTATTCACCTGGATAGCATTTTAAGGAGAAGAGGGTGTCAAGACGATTAGCATGACTGTCTCGAGTGCCAGAGGTCCCGCGCACAAACCTCGCCTCATCCTCACTAACTTGTATTCAGGAAGAGAAGGGCTCTGGAAATGCACTCTTGCTCACGTTGATTGCGGCATGTGAAAGATGTTGGTGTGTCCCTCTCGGTCTCGTGATAACCTTAGCAGTTGAAAAGTGACGTTTATCTTAATATTTCATTTTCTTTCCCCAAATTCGAACGTTAATGTGAGTATTTCATTGTTTGGTGCATGGTTTCCCTTCTCGCAAAATCCCATTTTCCAGAATCCTGTTTCGCAGAAAATAAAACGGAATAAGATTTTTCTGCAAAACAGGAATACTCGTTTTGTAGAACCCCCGCTTCGCCGATTCAAAGTATTCTTTAAAAATGCAACAATGGAGGAGTGAAGATGCATTCCGAATTGGAAGGAATTTGTGATAAGTTGCTGTTTCTGATATTATGTTTAGCCACAGCGAGCGCAGCGAAGCTCGGAGTTTGAAAAAAAATTATTCTGCGAAGCGGGATTCTGTGAAAGGGGAATTTCTCTTTCGCAGAAAATTTTTCTCACGTTTGAACCTTAATCTGAAGGTTTCTTTTTTTCCATATTTGAACATCAACTGAATGTTTTCTTTTTTGCACATACTTGAACGTTAATCTGAATAGTTCCGTTTTTTCCTCCAATATTTTACAAAGCCGTTGGCTGGTAGATTGAAACTAGAGCAGAACCTATTAGGTATGAAGCCATGTTGATCAAACAGATCCAGTTGGCCCATGGCTTTAATCTGATACTAGCTGACAGCCGTACCGCCGATTCTAGAATTTCAAAGCTAACATGTGTAAAGTATTGTAGTTTAGCATACTACACCATGCGAAAGATCTGTCAACATGACTGGTTAAAAAGGTACCAAATACGATACCCAGTGGCGTAGCTACGTTACGTGGGGCCGGTGGCAAACTACCCCTTGGGGGGGGGGGCCCTCCTTAATGTACAGGATAAAAAAAACATGAAAAATTAACGAGGTGAAAAATTTCTAAGTTCGTACTTTCTCTATTTTGTTTTTTTTAATAGTCCTAGTGAAAATAGGGACCACGTTTTTCGTACTCCAGTCAAGTAGTGTTCTTGATTTTGACTTTTTTGGAAAAGAAAACTTGGGGGAAAAAAGTTTGGACTTAGAGAAAATTTTCAGCTCGTGTGTTTTTTACGTACCACCATATTTTTTTTAAATTATAATAATAGGGGGATGGACGGAAGGGGAGGCTCGAAATTAATTTTTAATATATAGTTTATATCAAATTAATAAAACTAGTGTACTACAAAATAGCCTCTTTTTTAATCTAAATTTTTTTTTCTTTTGGGCGCACCCTGAGGCTGGAGAGCGGTGG
The DNA here is from genome assembly GCA_023313725.1 of Lithobius niger. Taxonomy (NCBI): domain Eukaryota; kingdom Metazoa; phylum Arthropoda; class Chilopoda; order Lithobiomorpha; family Lithobiidae; genus Lithobius; species Lithobius niger. The sequence continues at coordinate 8,702 of JAHWFP010034319.1, read as the reverse complement.
CATTCTGTAGCCACCCTGTAGCTACGCCGATGACGACACCATTGACGTTTCGTATTGGTTGTATTATGAAAAGATCGGATGCCCGTTTTAAAAACATTTTCCTGGTTGAATCTTTACGATTCTTTGGTGAATATCCTAGAACCGTGGTACATTTGTGAATCTTGCAAAATATTAACGATTTTTTTTTGGTAGCATAGGAGAAACTTTTCATTTCATTTTTTGTGTGAAACCTTCCTGATCTTAACATTTACAAATCGTGCCAATGTCCAAATATTGACTAGGTTTTATCAGTTCTGACTTGGGTTTCGGCCCCTACGATGATCTGAGGTTTCCCGGTTCGAATCCCCGGGTTGGCTCTTCCCTTTACCAGATATTTCTTCTTCTCAAAAAAAAGTCTGGTAATGTTCAAAATTAAGCCGGTTGACTTACGGCTCAAAGAAATTAATTTAAAAAAAAATTAATATTAACCGAAATCGTGATGCCATAAGTTCAAATTCTTTTTAAAAAATCAAATTATTGAGTATATCCGGGATGAAACGGATTTATGGAGAGAAAAGACTAAATTTTGGTGTAAATTTGCAATCAGTCGGCCCTTTTCAGCGAGTGCATGCTGATGGTGTTTTTTTTGTGTGTGCGTCGACATATGTTATTACAGTAGAGGTATGATATTATTATTAATGGGAAGTTATTTATGTTTAGCAAAAAAAAAAAAGGCAGAATGGTTTTTGTTCTTCAAGTTCCCAGAGATCCTTGCCTTTTTTCATTCATTACCTTAATACATTAATATTGAGTCCGTGAATGTACAATATGCCAGGGCGATCAAAATGAGAGCGACATGCAAAGCGGCCAGGAAAAATATTTAACCTTCCCACGACACAGTTTTCAGAAATTCAGAAAACCACAAGCCACACTTCACCGATTCGTTACAGTATTTGATGTAGTATGAAACTAAATAAGTGTGCATCATTGGCCATCTGTTCTGTTGTTCGATCACTCTTTCCCTTAAGTTGTAAAACCGATTCAAGTTTGCGATAATTAGCTGTTTGTTTTAATACCCCCCTGCCCCGTGATTTTTACCCCTCTCCCCCATTCCGCACGGTGGTTTGCGGATACCTGCCTATGGACCTGGTGATCCTTCCCCTCCAACCGACGCTAACCCTCATTGAAAAACTAAAAAAAAAATCTTCCTAAAAAAAAGATGGCTTTCTTTGCAGATTGTTGAAAACGCTTTAGCTGACAGACTCCCTCCCTGGGTGGTTTCCTATTTCTTCCCAATTGCACCTAACATAGTTTACGAAACCCGATTTTCAGTTCTTTTGCCCCTCCCAAACAAACTTTTGATTGCATCTCGTCAAAAACAACCAAATAAGTTCCCTCTCACTAGTGAAATAAGTAGTGTTAGGCATTTCTTTCATAAACTGTATTTCCAGAGTTAATGCTATTATTGCGTAAAACAGGACCATTTAGATGATGTTTGTCCTGTCGGTTTAAATAAAAGGGAGGACAAACATCATCTAAATGGCCCTGGTGCAGGCAATAATAGCATCAAATCTCGAAATACTAGAAATGAGTAGCTGCTACAAATGATCCTTCCCTCGCAATGAAACAAGACAGCACAGCCTAACTTTGCGCTATCCTTGACGACCATCCTCCTAAAAAAAATATTGGACGAGTGGGCGTAAAAAGGACTCATCATCTTTAAGTTACCACAGACTTTGGACGGCGTGTTTTAAATATAAAAGAGCTTGTGAGACATTGATGCTTCTACGGCGAATCCTCGCCGCCATTTATTTCGTTTTTACAGCGAGTCCCGCTCGGCGAATGTCCCCGGCACTCCGTGTCAATGCTAGAAATCTGGTCTTTTTTAGGCTGAAACGACTTTGTGCTGCTTCAGTTAAAGGTTATGATCTTTTGTGACACTTTCTCTGCTACTTTTAAAGAAACGCGGGTCTCCTTGAAAAGTTTTACGCGAAACTCAGCTGAAAAAGAAGATAAACAATTTAGGGATTAGGGCTTAAGAGTAAAGTGACAGTCATTATTACATGTCTGAACCTGATGACAAACTAACATGAGAGCTGACAGCGTCGGCAAAAAAAAAGCAGGAAAGCCTGAATTGGCAAAATGGTGGTTCTTGACACTGATAATTTTGCAAGTAATAATTTAATATCGAAGCACCCTAAAATTCGAGTTTTGACTTCTTTTTGCGTACCCGTGTATGTCTTTACCTGGAAAGCTTTAGCAAAATGGTGCGCAGTTAATGTCAAACTGTGTCTTCAAAAATGGAATTGATATTAATATGCAATGCATCATATTGACGCTAACTTTACACCATACCCGTCCTTCGCTAAAGCACTGTATGGAAAAGAATACAGTGTGCTGTCAGTGCTCAAGTTAGTCTCGTCAGTTCTCGTAACTGTGTTGTGATGGTTATTGAAGGTATTTTTTGGTCTCTTTGGCAACAAATATCACCACTGTGAATTACTGGCAGTGTTTTCTTTTATGTTCAGAAGTCGACTGTGAATTGATGGTATTTATTTAGTAATCAAATTTCAACATTCTGATGACCGGACGCGGAAGTCCGATACCACTATGGTAAATTATGGATCTTAATTAGACATATTAAAGATCAGGAGGTAACTTACAGACTAAAAATCTCGCCCGGAGCAGTGATACAGATTCCAAGGTGTTCAATAAATTGACAATAAATTGGATGGTTTTGCGGAGTTCTGTTGAATGATATCGACACGTCATGGCATGAGAGTTTTCAGGGTCAGTTTCAAGTTAATCAGGGCGAAAGACACCCCTTTGGGTTGAGATCATGGTTAACCAGAGACCACGGCTTACCATGGTTAAATATGGGTAGCCTTGGTTAAACCATGTTTGGTGCAAATTTACCCAACGTTAAACATCATTGAAAAACCATAGTCATTGGATACCACGATAACTGGGAACTTACCATGGTGCAAGCCTTGGATATAACTATGGTTGGTCCCAATTTGCACATCGTTTAACCGAGCACAACCTTGATCATAAACGGTGGTTTAACCTTGGACATTTTTTCCTGGTGGTCAGTTTGATGCATTGGGCTGGAGAAATTGGAAAATGATGGTGAGACGTTACGGCGAGAAACAGCGATACAAAAGAAGAAAACCAAGCGTGGTAACATGTCCTAACCGGAACGGGGCTGCCAAAGTCGATCCGAGAAGGCACAGAAGGATGCGGAATAGCCGGAAGAGATTGGAAACGCATTAGTAGTGAACCGAACTGCCTATTCAGTCGGCAATAGAACAGTATGAGCATTCGATAGCTGGGGGTGGACAATCAGAGAATGACTTGAGTTGAATACATTCATTGGTTGTTACATGAAATTCGACATCTCGATATTGTTTTAGCTGAAAGAGTGAAAAATGTTTAAGGACTAAATTAAGATTGTCTTGTTTGAATGCAGATGGACGGTCAGTCAGTCTTGTTACGTCGTTGAAGGTAATTGTTGCATCATGTTGTAAATCTTGGCTAAAGGTTTATCCTCTTCCCCATTAACCAACAACTGCCATTTTGAATTACTAGGAGTGTTATTCCTTTATTCAGCACTCAAATACCTCCTTGTGTCAGTGTCAGCGTAGATCAATAAACTCACTATGTTACGGAAGAAGCATATTCCTATGGAAAGCAACATGCAGCAAGCGTTATATCTCGAGGACAATGCATTTGGACGCCAATGGGAAGAATGCGTATTGTTACTACGGTAGCTCGTTGGGACTAACAACACCTTTATCTACATACACAAAACTTTCATGAAACACGAAATTCGGCGCTCCAACACCGGAAAAGAAACACTGCAACCTAGGACGATACTTATATGGTAAACTGTGCCCGCCGAAGGGTCCGACGAACGCTTGAGTAGTGTGCTTGATTTACTGGCATACTTTGATTTACTGATTTACTCTTGATTTACTGATTTATCTTTGATTTACGAGTGATTTACTGATTTACGTTGATTTACTGATTTACAATGATTTCCTGATTTAGGATTATTTACTGATTTACACGATTTCTTGACTTACACTTGATTTACTAATTTACCAGTGATTTACTGATTTACAGTGATTTACTGATTTATTCGATTTACCAATCTGTAAATCAGACGGTTGTCATGATTTACACGCTTGTCGGACCCCTCGGTACCCGCTCCAGTGGCCAGCTTGTTCCAATTTCATAAAGGTTTTGTGTGTGTAGCAAAAGTTGTTGTGTGCCCCAATGAACCACTGTGCATTGAGCTCACGCAAGCTTAAAAATGGCCGGCAAACAATACTAAGGAGAGCAAGGGAGATCGAATTTCGTGAAGGTGCATTGTGTTAGCTAACATTTTAAAATAAACGGCCTGTAGAAATACCACGAATTGTTTTGGCAGTTTGCGACAGCGCGATGTTTATTTGCCGGTACCTTTGAACTCCACGGTGACCGGCTTAAGCTGCGATTACCAGCACCTTTTTGTCTGTGCTTCTGCGGTCCTTTTCAAGCGACGAGTGTTATTTGCGCTAGTAACCCTTCTGCGACGTTACAGTGCAACCGTTGCGACTGTAACAGTGGGGATATCCAGTTGAGGTCTAAACTAGCCCCGGACTAGCTTAACCCTGGATATAACTAACCCTCGACTTGGGAGTTAGTAGACTTGAGAAAAAAGTTGGTGATATTCATGTTGGACTAAGTTGGGGTTTTGTTAGCTCTTTACTCCTTAGACCTCGACCTTCAGGCTAAATTAGCCCTGTTAATGTGTTGTTAAAACTCGGGAATAACGCTAATACTAGATGGATATCACCGCTTTTTACAGCTCGGGGCTAACTGCTCAGTGCTAAGTTAGTCCTAGACCTTCAGGCTAAATATTGCTTAGCCCTCAACTTATTTCGTGATGGATATCACCATTTTTCCGTATTACCGAGTTTAGCCAAAAGGTTAACGTTAACCCACAACTGGGTAACCCCACCGTAAGGGTGATAACCCCCTGGTCTAAAGAATGAGCCGACAACTTTGTGTGATTCCTTGGACAAGGGGTTGGATAGGATGGGACTGCAGAAACCTCCTATGTGGACATAATAGGAAGAGTTCTAGTAGTTCACAGATCGCAACTATAGATGGCTCCAGCGGTTCTACTTGTTATTCTGTGACCACGCCGTGCGTTAGTGAAAAGCCCGGCCAAGTTTCCGAAAAGAATCGACATTGAAGGGTAGTGATATCATTCCACCAGGGAAAGGCCGGCCGTCAAGGTTAATCCTATCGACCAAGTTAATCGCGCAGAATAATACTTTGGACTTTAATGAAAAGCCGAAGATTGCTACCGCGAGTAGCAGTGTTCTAATTTTTATTTTAACTTTCGAACTATTAGTCAGTTATACGATCAACTTGGCTAATATAGATAGTCAAGATAGTGACTTTTTTTTTACAGAATTCACGGGAACTAACGAATAATTACTTCACCCGAGGCAGACCACGTATAGTACTTCAGCTAGTGGTAAATACAATTTGGCTCCTCATTTTTCTTTGAAAGTACAAAGTAGAACACTAAACGCTGGCTATCTTGTTGCGTTTGTTACTCTGCTGTCCACTACCGCACTTCTTTATGTTGCCAATGCGGAACACGTCGTTTCTCAGCTTTTATCCATCTGACGTTTACGGCCCTTAAAACGAATATAAATCCTTCGGCATCGGAAATTTAATGTCATTGCTACACGGGGAGGAGTTCCTTTTTACGACTATAAGAACATAATGAAAAAATACAAGGTGCGATAAACAACTTTTTTTTTTCTCTAAGACGGTCTTTGGTGATTGACTGTCCATCGCGTTTTCATGTCATGGTTTGAATTTTGGAATAAAGTCTTCATCGGCTTACTTCGTCCCCCCCCCCCCCCCCCCCCCTTCCTAACCGTTGTTGTCGCCCTATGTGTGTTTAAGGCTTACTATCTGCTTGGTCAGTTAAATCTAAGACGATATATGATAAACTGCGTTTACCGGACAAGTAAATTCACGATTTAAGGTGTAGTCATCTGTGATACGTCCGCTTTGAGATTATGGGATGGCAGCCGCCATAAACATTGACCATGGTGAGCAAATTCAGTCGCAGTAACTCAAAAATGTTGGAGAAACTTAAGTCCGATGAGTAGGCTAAAACACGCACAGCTACCGTTAAACTGTGATACTGTTTGGAAAATTTATCCTAGCGCAGGCAAATATTTGAACTCGGTTTCCAATAGCTAATCGATTTTATGAATTTATGTTCGCATCATTTTTAAGATATACAGCGTGTTCATGTTTGTGGCATCCTAGCCGTGATATATGCGTTGTCTTCGTCGCATACCACAGCAGTGATGACGAATTATGGGATGTGTATCTCACGAATCTCATTCAGGCGAGAGCAGAGGCGAGAACGGTGGGCACCATAAGCGCCGCCATATTTCTTCTGTTTTTAAAATTTTGTTTCAATCTGAAATTGCTGTTATGATGTTTTTTTAGGGCGTTACGGTAATTTTGTAAATAAAATAAGTAAATAAATAGATTGTTGGATCGGCCTCACTTGCGAATCTCGTTCAGACGAGAACAGGAAGTTGCCTGGCGCCATGTTGGCGTCACTGGTGTCGGTCAAAGCGCCGGAAGGAGTGGAAATTGCGAAGGTTTGAAATGTATTGTTTCTAGTACAATCTTCTTAACAATCTCATTGTTAAGGAGATTGCATACAGGGATCGCTAGGAGCTCTACTTGTAATTTTTTTGATCACTCCGGGGCTTAGGGAAAAGTAAATTGCATATTTGACGTAGCCTGGCTCTTTCAGACTCCTTTGCCAACTGAATACTCGCTATCGCAAATAAGGGCCCGTTTACGCAACGACTCGTATTTGCATTCTCGCAGCTATAGGAGCTAGAAATTATATGAAATTCCAACATGGCGGCGGTTCTAGCTTTGCCGGCTCGCAACGAGACGACTCAATAATTGAGTTTTGAAGCGATTGGGAAAATTGTTTCGTCAAGAGGAATTCTTTGTCTTACTGTCACGAATTATAAGACCGCAAGCATTTGCTCAAACGATGTCGGATTTAGGTCATCCAGGAAGTGTTGTTACTGTGGCAACAACGACTCCTGTGACATCGCGATTCAACTTCAGCTGCGAGAATGCAAAGGCAGGTGGGTGCATAAACGCAGCCTTAGGGCGTATTCGCGCAACGACTCGCCTTTGTGTTCTCGCAGCTAAACTTTGATAGCGATGGCAAAGGTGGCGTTACCATGGAAATAACGTAACCTGGTTTAGCTAAACCCGACATCGTTGGAGGAAATGCTTGCAGTCTTATAATGTGTGACAATAAGCTACAGAATCCCTCCTAACGAAACAATTTTCCCACTCGCTTCTGAACTCGACATTATTGACAGTTTTCGTAGTGAGCCGGCAGAGCTAAATCCGCCATTATGTCGGCATTTCAGAACCTTCCTAGCTTCTAGCTGCGGTAGTGCAAAGGCGAGTCGTTGCGTAAATGCGCCCTCAGAGCGGATTTATGCAACGAGAACTTCTCGCTCGCCGGACGCTATTAGCTAGTCATCCGTTATTTATTTACCATTAGATTCTAGTTTCTACTGAATGAATGCGGCAATGCATATAAAATTTCATGTATTGTAAATAAAAACAAGGATAAAGAACAACCTGGGACAGTAATTTTAAACATTGCTACAACGTTGTTGTCTTTTCTCGCTATTTCCAAATTTACTGTTCTCACTATTTCCAAAATTTACTGTTCTCGCTATTTCCAAAGTTTACTGTTCTCGCTATTTCCAAAATTTACTGTTCTCGCTATTTCCAAAATTTACTGTTCTCGCTATTTCCAAAATTTTACTGTTCTCGCACAAACAGCCTCGGGCAGTGATCAGACGATGGTAAAATAAATAGCGGCTCGCGGCGAGAATTCAAAATCCAACATGGCGTCCACTTTGGGGTTATCGAATCGAAAACAAACCATCTATTGTCACTGCACTGGGTATTGGTTGTTCGTAAAAGCCGAGGTTCAATTCCCCGCTCAGGCAGCCTGATGTTTTAAGTCCAAAAGGCAACGGAAACAGGTTTGCATCTATCTGTCTTGATTCATCTCATCTCTGTTTATCTCGTTATCTGCTGGATAAACCTGACATGTCACTTAGTTCCAGAACCCTAGGACCTTGTACAAATTGACACGTTCCTAAACCCTTTAAAGCAACGACAATACGCGATGAAAATTTGACTTGGCAGCCGATAATTTCCAGAAGTTTGGCCTCTTTTCACTCTGATGTCACGGTCTACAAATGAAGACAAAGAATTGCTATCTTCCGTTTTTGAAAACCCCATTTTCAGAGACGAGGCCCACTTTAAATCGAAGCTTGGGAAGTTTCCCATTCATTTCCTCTTCACGTTCCTTAATGCAACGGTTTCCCTTTGTGCTCTCCAGAATCCGGTTGAGACTCCGAAAGGAGAAAGACCGGCTTGGTTTCAAAGGGTTACATTGGTTGCACATCCATCAATGCCTTCCACAATGGACAGCCGTTTCTCACGAAGCCAGAAATGTCCATTTCGCCCAGCTTCTCCGCGTTCCTACAGAAGAAGCGGGAACATTTCGGCTTCTTCGTACAGAGAGCGTCGTTACCTCGGCTCGCATTTAATAAAATACATCGCTCAAAATCTCGGGTTTTCTG
>JAHWFP010034318.1:0-13735 GCA_023313725.1 Lithobius niger | reverse complement strand
CGGCTGTTCTTTGCTCCCTTCACTCGAGTTTCTGGGAACACTTCATTCAGCCCGATTTTCGATACCGGGCTTAGTTATTTTGTCGTCTTGCGTAGGCCTATTTTCATAGTAATAGTAAGGAGGCACTTAAAGGGCAATTACATCCATTTTGACATGCATGTTTGACTTTCGGATCACTCACACAATAACTAAACACAAGAATTGCGGTAAGAACACGTTACTTACGTCCGATATAACAATTTAATTACTGCATCAGCAAAACACGACACGGAGATCGCCATTGTTTTGCTGGAACGCTCAGAAATTAATGCCGACAGATGTCACTTTTCGATTTCGACTCGCAGCCGATTGAGATAACTGTATTGACTGTGAGGAGCTCAAGCTTCTGGCGTCCTTAGCTGGCCGGCAGTGTAGTGGCCAGCTAAGGCCGTCAGACGCTTGAGCTCCTCACAGTCAATACAGCTATCTCAATTGGCTGCGGGTCGAAATCGAAGAGATCCGTCTGTCGGCATTAATTTCTGAGCGTTCCAGCAAAACAATGGCGACCTCCGTGTCGTGTTTTGGTGATGCAGTAATTAAATTGTTGTATCGGACGTACGTAACGTATTCTTACCGAAATTCTTGTGTTTAGTTACTGTGTAAGTGATCCAAAAGTCAAACCTGCATGTCAAAATGGATGTAATTGCCCTTTAATTTCATTGAACAGTAGGAAGAGGTGGTATAGGTTGTGGGTCACTTGGGCCACTATTTTTGTGTGGATGACTCGCCATGGATTCAGAATGCTGGAAACGTTTCTGACAGTTACACTCACTAACCTGAACGATGCAGAACTCGTTGCATTAGGGTGACGCCAACTTGTGAGTGGCGTCGCCTGATTATTGGCTCGAGCACTTGCTCCTGATATTTTTACGTGTTCCATGTGTGATCAAGGCCAAAAGGGGGTTGGACGAAAATTAAAATAACAGAGCCATTTGTATATCCTTGCGGGGGCTCTTGTCATTTGTCAGCGACGAGTGCCTCTGTACGAAAAATTGCCATTTAACGTACCCCAAGAAGCTTGGCGTTATAGGCATGCCAACCTTACTTCATAGCTTATTATGTATTCCTTGGCGATAATTAAACTCGTTTCTACTGAGATAGCGTAGCGGGGATAATACTGAGTACAAAATGTTCTTTTCCACGACCGAAATTTCACGACTAATTACATTTTTCTTTTACGATTTCTTCATAACGAGAAAATAGTTTTCGATTTATTATGTTTTAAATGACAACGATCAACATGCATTTTAGTTTTTTGTTAAATTTATACGTTTGTTTCTGGTTTCTTTGCGTTTTACATCATTTAACCTTTGATTTTTAGATATTTTGCCAACCGTCAAAAAAAAAATTCCACCTCTTTGAGATGAAAAACTACTTGGCCACATTTTTACCAATTTTTTTCCCACTTGATAGGATGCAATTTCGACAATTCAAGAAATTCCAGTACGAAATTCCAGTAAGAAATTCTCCTGAAAGCATAACAAGATCCAAAACCATAACGATCTCGACATTCAATTTGTCGTAAAGATGTAAATCGGCATACAAGTCAGCTTCTGCTTACTCTAACCCGTGTAGAAGATGGTAAACAAATTATATTTATAGTAAACTCGTGAAATGAACAATTATTAAAATTGTGAAGGGCAGAAGGATATTTTATGTAAAAACTTAAAATCCTTAAGGAAGATGTAATAATCATATCAAAAACCAAAACCGGTAAAAAGAAACGTCAAGTTTTGAATGGTTCGGCCCTTCAAATGAGTGATATCAACATCAAAACATTCGCCAAGTTAATCGCACCGACCAATGCTTCGAAGGTTAAATGAAAAATAGAACATTGCTACTTTCGGTAGCAATGTTTAAGTTTTCATTTAACGTCCAAAGTATTATTCGGTGCAATTAAGTTGGCGAATGTTTTGGTGTGTTGATATCACTCCTTTGAAGGGCCCAACCATTCACAACTTGGCGTTTCTTTTTACCAATTTTGGTTTTTGATTATGATATCATTTATTTTTAATTGTGTATTAGGCTCAACTCAACTAGCCTGCAAATTTGTAAAAATATACCACGTCAACTTTATATAGTTTGAGTGGCCATTTTCCAATATTTTAATTTCGTATCACTCCTTTGAGAAGCCAAACCCTTCTCAACTTAGTCGCCTCTTTATCAGTTTTTGGTTTTGTTGTGATTTTTTTATTTAGTTCATATCACTCCTTTGTGAGGCTGAACCAGTCTCAACGTGGTGGTGGTGGTGGCCTCTTTACCAGTTTTTGGCTTTATTTTGATATTTTGTTTGTTTTTCGTGAATTGGACGTAGACGCAATTTCTTTGGCAACGTTGTTTTGATTTGTGACGACGCACTAGCCCCGAGATGAAAGATACGCACGTCAGTAGACACGTTGTCATTGTCCGAACTTCGGCCATCCAATAAGAGACGATGCTGACAATACTAAGAATGGTTATAACAATACTTTCGTACTTACGTGCACTCCCACGCCATTCCCGTTACATCCCCAGGCTGTAAACCAGAACAGGTCTGAAGTTCGTATCGTATACTGCATCCATCCGGTATCGATGAATAATCACCCTATGGAAATTAACAAGGGGATGAGCGGACTAGAAGTAGCTAGCTAGTAACACATTTGCAACGTTATTGAGGGTCATATTTTGCATTGAAAGCTGCTTAGGTGTCATTCCTGCACGAGTTAATTTTTGTCAGGAGGGTCATTGCTCTCCATTTCACCACAATTTAAGATTTTGTACCGCATTATTATTTTTTCCCAAATACCTGAAATGTGCCAACTACGCTTCAGGATATTAGACACTTACGCTATGGCGTAGCGCTACAATGGTTACCTCCTCGACAATTGAGTTGATGTGATGTTTGTTGCCTAACTTGGCGCGACAAACTAGCGTGTATCTAGATTATTCTAAAACATAATAAAAAGTTAATATGAGCAAATAAAAAAATGTATGCATTATGTTTTTTTTTTACGGCAGCGGCAAATTAACGGTTGAAATGCTTAAGAAACGTACAAAATCTAAAAAATTAATATTTTGCAAAACTCATGCCTATAAAATTCCAACTGTCGTAGACAGACAAAAAAAAAAAGTTGCAAAATAAAAATGTAAAGCTGTGTAGCTGGAAGCTTGAATGCCATCTCTATTTGAGTGTGTCTTTGGCATAAACGAATTATTTCAGGCACATCTTTGGTGACTGCAACCGCCTTCATTCTGCTTAAAAATTCATAACGAAGGTAGATTGGATTAAGCGAAGGTTGTTGACGAAAGCTTCGCCACGAAGTTGAAGCGACCGACTTTGTGCTGCAAGGCTCTTAAAGGACAACTGCTTCAACTTTTTCTTAGCCAATGGCTCTTGCGTTTTCGAGCGTAACCGTTTTAAAATTCGTTTGTTGTTGGAGGCTAGAGTATGGCGCTAGAAAGCAAGGGGCATATTTTATGAACAGTACTAACGCTACCAGTCTCGTGCAAGTTTCGGCCAAAGTTTTCAATGGTTTTCCTAGAGTTTTTTAGAGAACGGCAACTTATTAAAAGAACATACAATCTCCCGTTAGTCAATACTCAATAGAGCAGTGACATTTGCCGCCATATTGGCACCAGCTTGGCACCAGTATGGGTTTTGGAGGGCATAACTACAAGGTGCACTACATAAAAATGAAGGGAAAAACAACGGAAGAGCGGATTTCTTAGGCTTAAAATAACGTTTTCTCCAACAACAAACATCGCGCATTTTAGGTCTAAGAAATTACTCTTAACAGCACCGGCTTCAGTATGACGCCCTTCTGTTTCTCTCTGCAGTGCCCCTTGCAGCTAACCCATTAAGGCTCCAGCATAGAGTTATATACAATAATACTACGTCGTGTCACTGCTCTATTATAATTCCACTTTAAAATCAAGGCCAGCTAAGACAGAAGCAAGAACTGTAGCTTGTATCTAAGTCGACCTTTGGTGAAACGTGTATGGTCAACGTTTGGTGCCGGTAGGAGACGTTATGGCGTATTTGTGCACGGTGAGATTAGTATGGAGCGATTATACGTTCGGGAGGCAAGTCGCTTCAAAAATTTTGATCCAGATCTTTTAGTTTCGCTGAGATATTTGTCGTTTAAGTTAAGAAAAATTAACTTTTTCAGCTTCACACGGTCGTAACTTATTCTCTTGTGCTTTAATAACAAGAAATTTATTTGCAATAAAACAAATAGGTTCATACGGGCTAGCAAACACTTATACTTGGTCGAGTTAAAAATAAGCGATTCGTACGTACAAAAAGAAATATACGATGAAATAAAGAAGGTAATTTACAACAAATAAAAAATAATACATCAAATTCAAAGTCAGAATTGTCTATTGTTGCGAAGTGAATTGTTTCAAAGGATTAACTTAAAACATGGGATTACTTGCTTACTGAATGCCGATTTCTCAGTGATAGGTTTTTTTTTAGCCTTCATTCAATCACACACCAGCGACTTTTCCGGGGCTGCACCAAAGAGAGAATGTCACGGGGCGACGTTATCGGGGAGGGGGAGGCGAGCAAGCGTGTATGAGGGGACACGTATGCGAATCCGGGAGGGGGCAGGAGTGTGGGGATTGGGGATTAAAGTAATTGTGGGGCATATGTGGGAGCCATTCACATGTTCGGTCTTCGGTTTGATAAATTTAAATTTAATAGCAAATACAATAAAATAAAATACAAAGTTGCACGATAAATAATGAAATACAACGTTAGAAGTCAATAATTTTTTCAGAACTTGGACAGATCAAACGAATGTAGAGTCTTCTAAAAATGATAAACACAGAACAATTAAGCTTTGGCCAAGGGTGGTAGAAGAACTTCTACTTCACTACTACCTGGAAAAATATCTTCTTAAAGTTCATTCCTGATTTCAACCAACTAACTTAAGCCTACGGTGAATGCCACGATGAGAAAATCAACAACTACCACGTCAAACTCTACATTTTTTCCTAATTTCATTTGGAAATGGCTATGTACAACGAGGCGAGGTTTAACCAGTTATTTCGTTGGGCCTTGTAGGCTTTACATTTGTAACAGCAAACTGGTGCTTTCGTTTAGTTTGTCTACTACGAACGAATAACACTCATCAATAAAAGTTCAGCTGTAAATTACAAATCTGCCGCTGAAAATAAACGGTTTGCGTTTCGTTGTTTCGGTACTCCTCAGCCACTCTTACAACCATTGGAGACTATATAGTGTACAGTCGTTTCAGTTATTTAAAATGGTACTGAAAAACTGCTTTGCTTGATAGCGATGCGGCCTGTACCCAGAAACGTCGCTATTTTAGTGTTGTTGTTGTCTGGTTGAAACTCTTGGCCAGGGCTGTAGGGAGGGTAAGGCGAGCAATGCACCCCGCCCAGGGCGCCGTTTTCATGGGGGGGGGGGGGGCGCCGATTTGCCGCCTACCGTTTAACTGTGGAAGTGAGTGGTAAAGAACAAATATATTTTTTTCGACGGATGGCGTTGCCCACAACTTCAAAACGCCGTAAGAAGAGACTTGCTTGCTTGGACTTGGTTTAGTGTTCGCTTAGCAACTTCCGGATGTTTTGTTACCCTATTATTCATTTTTTCTTTAATAATCAGATAACTTAAACTAAAAAAAAAAAAAAATGTTTACATACAGGCACTTAACTGTACTTGAGTCTTGCTTCTTAAAAGGGAGGCTTGCACCCCGAAAACGGGAAAATTGAAAGAAAAAAAAAACTGATATTTTGATTCCGGTTGAACTAATTATTTTGAAGTGTTTATTTTCAGTTTGTTATAGCGAAATATCTGACTCTCATCTCTTTTTTACCTTAATGAGGTTTTTTGATCAGTTGACAAGCCAAAATTTTCACGAAATCACGTTTTTTGATAAAAAAAAAACACGCTTGGTTTTATTTTTTATTCTTTAACGTCCGTGGTCTCCAACCATATCAATTGCCTCGTACAGATCAGTTAGTTAAGATTTAGTTATTTAATTCTCATTGGTAAATTTTATTTTATATTCTTGACCCGGGCCCTCGCTCCGCAGAACGCCACCAGCAACAAGTCGGTTCGCCTTAGGCGCCAAGAGGGCTAGCTGCGGCCCTGCTCTTGGCTTTTCATAATCCACCTTTTACTGTTGCCTTTCTCCTGTATATTTGCTATGGTTGCATATTTACCCGGTTCCGAGCTGCTGAGCCGATTCTCGCCGAGCAGAGCATGATCGGCAATGCTCGGTATACCGAGCAATTACGTCCATTTAACCGCGCCGGACGTAATTATGGTCGATACACGGTTCATCCAGCAGGAAGGTTAAACGGCTACCACAGAATTCAAAACAGGAACTAAATTTGCAGTTAAGTCGTGCAGATTAACTATTTTTTTATACTTTTTCGGTACACTTGGTAACCACAGCATTGTTTAGGTAGCACAAGGCTGTTTTAGTGAAAAGATTTGTTATTTCTCGAAGCCTGTTTGTTTATTTAGCTAGTGCCGATTAATAAAGGTGCTCGGTTCTGCTCGGCATCAATGATCAGCTCAGTTCTTCTCGATGTACCAGGCATTTTTTTCTTGCTCGTCTCGGGATCGGCTTGGTCGGAAAAAATGTGCTCGGCACAGCCTTGATATTTACCAAGATATGACACAATGCTTTGTAAAGTTTGTTATGTACAGTAAACGGATTAATAGTTTTAATTTCGTCACGATCGAATCATGTAAATAGCGACCCTTTTAAAGTTGGTGAAGGACTCATTGAACAGCAACCATTGTTCTAGCAACGAGTCAATTATGCAAATCGCTTATTAATAACATTGGCGTAACTCAACTACGCCAGATTCGGAAAGCTAATGAATAACAGTTTGGACGCATTCGGTTTCAGCAACTGATTAATGAGTGCAATTACCCGTGAAGAGACTAGCGAAACAATTATGCCATTAATATTCCGTATAGATGTGAACGTCCTACCAAATACCGCATCGAATAGTCAGAGTTGTACTGACTGCAATACGTGTTATACGAGCTATTAATCACTTTAAAGTAGAAATTCAAATACTAAAGACTGTATTTGAAATTCATTTCTGTTAATTGCATTTGAATGTTTGAAATTCAGTTAAACTTCAGCAACTTGAAATAACTTTAGATGTAATGGGAAAAGAACAGGTAATTTCCCTTCTTTTCGATTCGTGATTTTGTTTCGCCCATGGTAGTTTCACAGTTTTCGCTCACTGTTTCCTAAACGTTAATTTGTATGCTGAAAAAGAGAAGCCTAAAGTGCACAATGTCAATACAACCCGACGTTTCGACGTTTATCAAGAGAATAAAAAACACAATACACTTAAAATTGCATAAAGATGCGAACAAACAAACAGCCGAAGTGCCTCCTAAGTAAAAACAACAATTCGAACAATTTTTAAAAAGGAGAATTTTAAATTTAAAAACAATTCGTAAGAGAAGAAGAGGATAGTGACCTCTTTGTGCTGAAATCGCAAGAAGGAGGGGCAACTGTTTGAATGCAGTCTGGGTTTTATTCATTTTCCCCTGGTGGTGAGGGTGTTATTTCTATGGCGCTCTGGTTTAGATATTTGTTAACAGAGAACTCTTTGAGGAGTGCTGAGTACTCTTTAAATTTGTTGTCATTAGAGAGCAGATGATTATGAACCCTTGGGTCGTGCAAGGCGAACCACAGAGTTTCAAGGTTAAGCCTTGTACGAATATGCGGGATTTGGAGAAGAATCTTAGTCCCGCATATCAAATCCCGCATATTCGTACAAGGCTTAACCTTCAAACTTCAGCGCATCGCTTTGCACGACCCACAGGTTCATACTCATCTGTTGACATTCGTAAATAAAGTCGTTGGTATTTAAAAGACAACTGGTGCAGCGTAACATTTTTTCCCCTCCGAAACTTTACGTGTTTTAGTGTAAAAATTGTGTGCTGCACCTACCTCTGGGCTTAAATCCGCCGAATAACAGCTTGTTTTTTTTTTTTTATCCATCCCGAAACCAAAACTGGTATAAGAGAAGCTGATTATTTTTTAGCGGCCAAAGCAGGCCGGCACGGCATGCATATAATTAATTTACCGCCATTTATTCAGGGGCTGAACACGGCCCGGGACAGCGTGAACTCGATGCGCGACGGATATCATATCAAGAAATCAGAAAAAAATGCACCTCAGCAGAAAATATGAAGTAGTTTGTATAGTCTTACAACGCTTCAAGCTTCAACCAGCTTGAACCTCGGGAATCAAGCTTATCCTATCTTCTTTTTGAGAAGGATCTTTTTCTTTTCAAGTGTTTTAAAAGCAGCTACTCGCACTAATGCTTTGATTTTCCTTTATCCATCAAGGTATACGGCTCTCGAAACCTTTAACGCTTGGGTGGTCAGTAACAAGGGGCACTAGCCATTGCTTCTGGGTCACTTGAGATCAAGGTTTCGCCGGCAAAAGCCATTATATAAATGGGTGCTTTTCTACGAAAAGTGGATTTGAAGAATTTTTTTCCTATTTTTTTTCCCTCCGTCTTTCGGTTGTAGGAAGGACGGAACGTCGTACCACAGAGAATTCGTGTTGATATGGCGCTGGGTAAACATAACTATAGATTGCCCGAGTAAGTGGGTGAAGGTGAGCACGGCTGATGAAATGGAGACGTATAGCTCAGTCTAGCTACCAGACGACGGGAAAGGGGACAGGAAGGAAATCCTGGCAGGCCTTGTCAGACCTGCTATTCGAGATAACGAGAGTGACTATACCACGCTTTTTCAGTAGCTATGTGGGAACAGTATGTAGATATATGTAGTTCGTGTCGGGGTGGGTGAGCGCAGCTGTTTGTTTCCTCGGGCCGACCTGGCCGCCTAGTTTTTAGCGGCCATGCAGGCCTGCACGGCATGCATACTTTGTTTACCCTCATGAGAACTATTACTTGGCTCCACACGTATGTCAGGAAAGCAAGCCTGTGGTGCGCAGTATATACCAACATCATTTATCCCTCACGTTGGAAATATTAGCCAAGTTTAGCGATTCCTACAAAAACCCCATACGAGTAAATGAACCCATCAAGTTTTCGCCATAGAAAGTAGTGATATCAGAACCAAGTTTGTGGTCAATCAATTAAGTGTTAGTCATGTTGATTACCAGCGATGGGACGGAACGCTTGGTGGCAGCCATTTTGGCTCTGATATCACTATTTTCTATGGCGAATACTTGATGGCTTCCTTTACCCTGATGGGGTTTTTGTACGATATCACCCCTTTTGGTTTTAATGGTTTGCTTTTGGACGAACTTAACTTGCAAGCCAGAAGCAATTGCTTAAAAAGTTGTTTCCTGATAATAACAACGCCTTGCATAGCACATAAGACAACAAATTTTAATTTTTGACCTATAATTGATGGTCTTTGTTACCGAAAAGCACAATGTACAGTAGGGTGGAGCTTTTTTTTTTATTTCGAATCGGCAGGGGGCGGAAAACTTGTGGTTTGGTCTTCTTATCACTCTCCCAAAAGCAAAAAATTCTAAAAATAATTTCAGAGGTGCCCCCAGGGCCTCAAATTTTGCGGTTTTCATGAAAATTAGTCATATTTTTCAAACTTTTCCGTTCCAAATTGGCAGGGTGCAGAAAAGGTTTCTGTTGGCCACCTTATCACGCTCCCAAAAGCAAAAAAATTCTAAGAAAATTCTTAGAGGCTCTCCTCCAGGTCTAGAGTAAATTAGTCATAATTTGTTTACATTTTCTTTTGACTGCCGGGTTTGAATTTAAAATATTTGCTAGAATTTTTTGATTTTGGGAGATTGATAAGTCAGCAAACAGACAATGTTTCCGCACCCTGCCGAATTGGAATTAAAATTTTATAGTCTACAGAAAATGTCGACATATATGACTAATTTTCATAAAAATCATAAAAACTTTGGCCTCTAAAAATTTTTTTTTTTAGAAATTTTTGCTCTTAGGTGTGTGATAAGGCAGCCAATTTAAGGCATGTTTTCCATACCCTGCCGATTTGGAATTCAAATTTTATAGTAAACGGAAAATTTTGACAAATGTGACTTAATTTTCGTAAAAACCACAAACTTTCATGCCCTGCGGGCACCTCTACAAATCAACCAGAACTATTACAATAAAATATATAAAAACGTAAAGAGCGCATAAATTAAAATGTAGCTTGCGCTCAGTGCAAGCCATCTTGAAATGACGTCATCCCAGCATGTAATTAAATATTTTCATTGGTGTTTTATGGCCCACTGTGTAAACGCCATCGTTTTCCTTTTGAATTCTGTTGCGTCCTTCACCATATTGAAAAGGTCAAATGAAGAGAAAAAAATTTTGAGACGATTTTCAACTTTTATAGCTTGAACCATAGTATAGGTGTGAAAGCCTTGAGCCTTTAGAACGGTTATTTTAATGCAACAACAATCTACTTATTGTTCTTCTCCTTGTTCAGGAAATTTTGCTTTCACCTAGCTATTGAACCAGTGAACCGATTTTCAACTTTTATAGCTTTTAACGTAGATATTAAAAAGGACCAGGACCTTTGTAACGCTACTTTAATGTGAGTAATTTATCTCAAAAAGCTTTCTGAGTTATCTGTTATCTCATATCGCGAATATCTTATATCAGAATTCTAGTTTTTTCACTTTACCTGAAATATCACCAATAAAAAAAATAATAACAGGTAGTATTAAAAAAAAGCGCGTAAATATATAAAATATGGATGTAAACCTTAAAAAAGTTACTGCTTTAAAGGAACAGAAACGTGAAAAACACGTGTAAGCCATCAGCGTCGCAGTATTTACGTGCAAAACAAACTCCAGATAGTACGACGCTAATGGCTTACATGTCTTTTTCTTGTCTACCAGTTCCTTTACAGCATAAAGGGTTTAAGGCTTACGTCTGTATTTTATATGCTTAAACGTTTTGTAAATGCTAATTAAACTAAAAACTTGACCATTACCTAGACTACATCGAGCATCAAAGCCTTCTTACGTCGTTATGCCAACGGGTTTACCAACTGAGCTATCATAAATGAAAATCTCGCCTTTCAAAGATTCTTTATAAGGTGGATGCAGTTAGTAGCATGAAAATTCGCCAAGTTAATTGCTACAAATTTGTCTTCCGCTGGAATAGAACACTGTCCAATAATCGTAGTTCCTAACGAAACTCTTCTTCAATAGTATCAAGGCCCGCGATAGGCGTTCTTATGTAAGCCTCAGCACGAACTTCCATGTTAAACGTCAAACTTTGAAATCCTATAGTTTTGACCAGAATTGACGTAGCCCAACAAAATTCGGTATTTGGGGGTCGTGTCGTAGCTATTTCACTGCATTAAAAATATAATGACAGCAATCTTACGGGGAAAGGGACCACGAGTGGGTTCTACAGCTAGCTCTATTTGTAATCTAAGAATGATTTGTGTATTTAATTTTATGGCTTTTAGCTCGATGTGCACGATTAGCACAAACTCTCGGCGAATATGCTGCTGTACTACACCTGAACCAACGAACCGATGCTCTAGTTTTATAGCTTAAAACGTAGGTATGAAGAAGGCCCACGGTCTTTTGAACGCTATTTTAATGTGACTACAGTATTCTTGTTGTTGTTCTTCTTGTTGGGGAAATTTTGTTCTCACCTATTAAATTAAATCACCTAGCAAATTAAATTGAAAAGACAAATTAAAATTATTACCACTAATTACCACTCGTGGCTGCCCACTCCGTGTTTCTGGCACTGTATCTCGGACTAAACTGACTAAACTGACTTATCTCGGACTTACTTTCACTTTTTCACGGAAAGGGTTTGCTCAACCCTGGAACTCCCTTCCTTAATCTGTTGTTTGCGCTCCTTCACTCAACGCTTTCAAATCACGCTATGACGCTCTAGTTGCTTAACTTCTTTGGGGTTTTGGGGAGGCGGGTGCTTCGTGCACCGTCAATATCTATTTCTGTTTCTACTAAATTGAGAACTCTTATGTGTAAGCTATTATTACCTAAGGAAATGCGTGTCACTGAAAACTTTGCAAGTGTCTTATTTTGCAATAGTCCAATCGGTTTTGCAATATCCAATCCTTTTCTGGGGTGGACCTTGCAGAAACGTTTTAGAGCCTCTTATAGGTTTTCAAAAAAAAAAGTAAAAATTATTAAACTAATGGTTTTTTTAAAAAGAGGCAAGATCATTCCTTACCAATTTTTTAAGAGCTTGGTATCTTACCGGTAAGATCATTGTAGAAATACAAAACTTTGCTTGACTATCGTAAAAACGAGCTACATGTTGCAGGTCGATTGTCTAAACTATTTACATTACGAGGAACGAAGTTGCAATGCAAGTTACCAAACCGAAACTCAATACTGAAAAACTGCACAAGTCGAGTTATTTTTTGGCACCGAAATGTCACAACCTTTTATTTAAAATTGTCAAGAAGGGATGTAATTTTAGAACGTTTAAGAGGCAAACGTTCGATTGACTAGAGTCCTTGGATGATACGGAATCTCTTTGATTTTTTTAATAATGTGCTAATTATTGATGTTTTGCTTCATGTTGTTAACGTAGTATGTGGTATTCGTTTATACATCCCAGTTCTCATATGAACTTAACGTACTCACTATTTTCTATTTTTGTACGATTTTAGTACAAATGTTATTTTTTCCCAAATGGCATTTTTTTAATTACCTCACACGCGAGCCTGTACTGTTGTGAGTTCCTGTTTTATTTTTAATTGGAATAAATTTACTTACTTACTTACTAGAATTTTTATAACTTCAAATTGAGTATTAAAAAGAATACGACTCGTATAACAGTTATTTTAAGGTGATTACATGGAATATTCCTTTGGTTGTTATTCTTGCTGAGACGAGAATAATAAATTACAGATATTAGTATTGAAAAAGCATAATATTAGAAAATACATGTAAGTCGTCAGCGTCGCAGTAATACGTGCATACGACGCTCTAGCTTGCTTTTGGAACGCTGGAGACTTCTTTTACGACGTTGATGCGACGCTGATGGCTAACATGTCTTTTTCTGACACCCGTTTCTTTAGAGCTTTCACTTTTTTTAAGGCTTACATCCGTATTTTATACGCTTTCAGTGTTTTTTAATACTAATCAATCCTTAAAGGTATCAAACGACGGAAAAGATTGTTAAAAGATAAAAAAAAAACCGGTTAAGAGAAAAACGGTTAAAAGAGAAAACGGTTAAAAGGAGGAAAAAAAACATTAAACAAACAGAACAGATGAGTGAAAAGCACGAACAGGGGAAAATAGGGTATATTGTTTGGATAATACCGACAAGGGCGCACGATTCCGTCTGCTATTGATTTGTCCAACTTGAGCGAGACAAGTTTTGAAAGTGTGCAGTGGGGCGGTCGCGACATCTAGTGGGAGACCGACAAACTAAAGCAGAGGTCAAATACACGCTGTTTCATTCGGGGAGAAAAAGTTGCACCACACACACACACGACAAGTTAGGGAAATGTGCAGGACCGGATTAAGGTTACTCGGAGCCCTGGACAAAATTCTTGACGGGACCCTTCCCCTTCCCATAATTCAATTCCATGTAAACAGTTCCTTACTTAAGGGAAAATGGAAGAGAATTGTGGAAAGGGGAAGAATTTTAAAATTTTACTTGTCAGTTACTTCTCAAATCTTAGCTTCTAGAATTTTACTTGTCAGTTACTTCTCAAATCTTAGCTTCTAGAATTTTACTTGTCAGTTGCTTCTCA
>JAHWFP010034317.1:0-33745 GCA_023313725.1 Lithobius niger | reverse complement strand
GCCACTGAGTATGGGTCACAATTAAGCTATTTCGTCTACACTAGTATATAGTTTGCTTCCGTTAATGAAGAAATTAATTTTAAAGAAATAACAATAATTTCGACGGTAGAAAATAATACTGTTCAGTTTTGTTAACTATGGGGAAAAGCGGTACTCACTTCCGAATTTGCGAATGACAAGCGGAAAGAGCAATTTGACCAGCAAGTACTCATGACGAAGTTGGGTCTTTAATGACTTCACCCAAGACTTCATAATAATTGTTTTTTATATACATTTTGCCGCTCAACGCTTGGGGCAAACTTGTCATCATTTACGCGCCTAAAATTAATTATTCTTAAAAGCAGCGGCCTGCCCAACCAACTACGCCACTTGAGCAAGATGTATGTTTTTACATTTTTTTGTTTACACAATTTAATTTGTATGAAGTCGTGTCGCCTTTTTTCAATTACACATCCCATTCTGTCGTTCGAGCAGCAGCAAAAAAAAAACCCCGCAGGTGTGCCACCAACTCGAATTTTAGTACGGCGGGACACTAAACAAACCCGGCAAGGGTTCTGCATAATTACCTATTGTGCGCTTGTGCGAGGATTATAGTTTTGCTAGGCGTCATCTAGGCAGGTGGCCCCTCTTGCATGCACAATAACGCTATATAAATGAAATTAAATTGTCTATAGCGCTCCCAGCAACGTCCTTTACGAGTAGCACGCTGCCCTAGCGGCGAAACCGGCAAGCAGATGATTTGATTAATTAAGGGGCTGGTCAGCGCTCGGCCCTCAACTTGGGTGGCGGTCATAAATTCTGCCCGCGAAAACAGCGGGAGCCGCCGGCACAACAGCGAACTCTGGCGGCTGCTGTTTGCGATGGTGCCGAGGTATTTTGTCGGGCTGTGGGTTAGGACGCTGTGTATGACTGTCAGGCGTTTCAAAAAGAAAATGACGTACGACACTGCAAGTTTTTAACTTTGACTTGCAAGGGTGAGATCTGAATGATAAACGCTGCGAATGCAGCATTGCGTAGCAGCAATGCAGCTAAGAATGGCGGGAGGGGGGGGGGGACAATTTTGAAACCATGGTTTTTATTCTTTTTGCGTGTTAGTTGGTCGTGCACGTTTTCGTTCGAATTGAGATCAAATCACTAATTGAAATAGTACAACTTTTCAAAAAGTATGGAATTGGTAATTGGAGCGCAGCCTATATCGGTTTAAACGGGACGGAAAGCCAAATGGACTCGAGAAGGATTAAATGTACATTCCTCCCAACGCCATTTTTCTCGATCCTCCACATCAAGTACGGCCCCAAAGTATAGTGTTTTTGCTTACCGTTAGTCAGTGCCTTGCTAAAAATCCGTTTTAAAATGTGGCGTCTATAGGAGAGTTTTCTGTTGAATATTGGGAACTAATTTAATAGCATCCTGCGATTACATAATCCTTTGCACGCTTACAATAACCATGTCGTTTCATCCGTGTGTGTGCCTGTACTAATTTTAATCGTTTGCTAACAATAACCATGAGATCAAAAATCTAAAAGACTAATGCGGTAAAATGCCAATAAATCGCCAAAGAAAGATTATAAGATACTAGCCTAAAAATTATAAAGTGCGATGATAAAATACGAAAATCATTCCGGTTTGTGACGACACAATTTTTGCATTCATGCTGTTTCGTCTATTATCTTAGTTGGCCTTGTATTACAACGCCGAGTCTCGCGAAACTTGCGATGGCAACCTGCGCGAATGGCGATCTGCGCGTGGCTGTTATAAGGCAGGCGGAGTGTCCTTTAAATAAATACGGATGCCAACCTATTTATGTTGCTTTTTTGACTTAAAATGTCAGACTGCCTGAGCGGGGAATTAAACCCACGACCTTTGAAACCAAATGGCGAGGTCCTGTCGCTGTCACTGAGGCCGTGTCAGTGTGGCTCAGTGGTAGGACCTCGGCATTTGGTTTCAAAGGTCGGGATCAATTTCCCCCTCTCAGGCTGTCTAACATTTAATGGTATCTGGCTTGTAACCCTATAGTGTTTAAACCACGTGTTGTGCCAACTACCGATCCACAGTATTGTTGTTGTTGACGTTCATCGTCATTGTTACCCTCGCAGAAAAACGGTTGGAACAACAATGGATACGAGAAGTTTCCCCTCCACCCCACAACGAGGATTTTGCTTAAATTCGTAAAAATAAAGATGTGCATTTGTACTATGTGGCCATTACCAATTTCTTTCTTTCCAGATTGGTTCTCCGTCTTGGTGTTATGCTGTTTGGGGAAAATTTATGCAAAGCTCGAAATATTGAAACGATAGTTTATTTCGGGACCGTCAACGAACACCGAAGTTATTATTATTTTTTTTTTACCTTGTACATACCTGTGAAAGTCATTAAACTCTCGGCTAACTACCTGAGCTAAGTTTGGGCTCTCTGTATTTTAGCCTTTTTTTTCCCAAGACATATATCATATTTATTTTAATAGGCTTTCGTTTGCTCCAGCATTTAGTTATGTTTAGTTATTTGCAGCCTCTTTTAACATCCTACACTAACGATGTGGACCAATACCATCGACTAAACAGGCACGTTAGCCACCACTGGTTGGACTCTTAGGTTTTTGTTTTTTTTAACCTCGTACGTGCAGTTTAACATCCCTAAACATCCCTTTTCCTTCCGTCCTTTCTCATGAGCGATCCTTGCGTCTGGTCGCTGGTGACACCTGTCATCCATTTTAATACTACATGGAAAGTAAAAATGGGGATGTTGAATTTAGATGGAAATATTAATTTAGTTGCCAGTGTTGATTTGGTTGACATTTGGTAGTTTCCGTATCTAAGAATAAATGCTGCCGTTCGGCGACTGTTCACTTGTTTGCTCACTTGTTCGAACAATGTTCTCCAACAATTCTCCTCCTTAATCCCTTACTTGTTCTCCAACTTGTTATTCGTTTGTTTTTAGGGTCCACGAACCCAAACTGGGTTATCTGCCCCACGACGAAGAGAGGGACAATTTAGCTGGAGAAATCCAAGGGGAAAACACAGGATCTTTGACATGCCACAATGGACATGAGCACGAGGCACCACAGGGCCCTCCCACTTGCTCTCCCACTTTTAAAGAATGCTTTAACCTAGAATGCTGTGAAAGACAAGTCATTTGAAGCCACACTTGGAAAAGTAGGGCTACAAGTTACGTAGTTCGAATGAGGCAAGTTTAGCACAAAACAATGCTAAGAACGTAACAATGCAGTGTGTATCCAGGAAAAAGAACTTCATCCGTGTTTTTGTAGCAAAAAAAAATGTTAAAAATTCGACTCCTAAACATCCCCTTTCCTTCCATCCTTTCTCCTGAGCGATCCTTGCGTCTGGTCGCTGGTGACATCTGTCATCCAGTTTAATTCTACGGAAAGTATAACAGCAGACGAAAGCAGAAAACGAAACCAATGTCACGTAAAGCACGCATGAATTGTTGCCTCACCAGCATTGATTCGCCGTTTGCTCGAAAACTTTGGCTTCCATGAATATGAAGCATGTTTTTAGGTTGTTGTTGTTAATGTCACTGCAGTTATTGTTGCTCATTCTAAGCTAAGCCACGCCGATTGCTTTGAGTCTTTGAAGTATTAGCACACCTGGCATGCAGTGCTTATTAGTGTTCGTTTGTGCACAGGAATTTTCAGAAAAAAAGTCGAGTTTTTTTTTTTTTCATCTAGGGAGAACGAACACCAAACTGGGTTAAGAAAAATGAGGAGGAGGGCTTAACAACGTAATAATATTACAATGTTGCAACATGAAACAATGATGCAACGATCGGAACAAAGATGCAACAATGCTTGGGCGTGGGGAGAGTAACATTATCGGCCAACGTTGTTGCGTTTTGCCTTTTAGGGTTATCAGCCCGACTACAAAGAGAGGGACAATTTAGTTGGAGAAATCCAAGCGGAAAATCGAGGATCTTTGACATGCCACAACTGACATGAGCGTAAGACACTGCGGCACACGTGCTTCGTGTGCGCTTAATAGTTACGGCTAGAACAGACTGAGACCACGCGTATTTGTGCTTTGAGCCCCCAGTCTACTCTCACCTCACTGGACTTTCGTCAATCGGCGTCAGCGAACCAGACTAGGTCGACCTGGTTCCCATATTTGACGCTCCGTCTACGGCAACCTTGCGTGTCGATATTACGTCGTTGGGCTTTGTTGGTTAAAGGAGCACGACCACACACCTGCCGCGTGTGTGACTCGTGGCTTTCTGTTCCTTTCTGATCTCGTTTCAACAACTTATTCTGTATTTATACTGTGAACGAGCTGTCGAAACATTGCCAGGATCGACCCTGGACCTCCTGGCCAACAATGTAAAAGGTTACAATGTCAAAATATTACATGAATGAAGCATGCAGCAATGATGCAACGATAGGAGTAGAGATGCAACAAAGCTTGGGTGCACGGAAAGTAACATTGTCAGTCAACGCCATAAAAGGTTAATTCTTTAGGGCCTTAGGGCTTCGGCAGATGACCAGGAGTGGTTATCGCTCGTTAAACCATTTGAACCCTTTGAAAGGTTAATTAGTTATTGGAAATCAGAATGAAACGATTCGGGTTTTTTTGCTTAAATATTTCAGTTTTAAACCACAGCGTAGCAAGTCATTAACTTTGATGGCCTCAAAAATTGAGCAGTCAACATGACTAAACGACTTATTTAGTTCTTCATCGCTGTGTTGGGAAGGCACTTGAATTGTTTCCAAATTCTTTTTTTCTATGGTTGCCATGGACACTACAACTCCACGCAACAATGCAAAAATCAACTAAGGATCTAACTGACACATTTTAAATCTACATATACGTTTGTGTGTTGCCATCAAGTAAATGACATGGGACAAAGCATGGACGGACCATTCACATAAGTGTGTATTTCTAATGCTCTTTTTTTTACAAACATTATTGGGCGAAGAATGGTCATACACGTGGTAATCCAGGCCGTCGGAATAACAACAAAAAGGATGCGAAAAAAGCAAACACATTAACTAACATTAAAAGGCTTTGCTGTTTAGAAAAAAAACATTATGGCTTCCCCATGGAACTCACCTTTAGGGAACTCTTGGTAATGTATGGATCCAATCCCAGAACCACTTCCGTCAAAATATCGTTCATGCCTTATTTGGATCTGGGTGCAAGAGAACAGGAGCCTTCAACAAAGCACTTCTGATGTTGTTGAACATTTTGTGCTCTGAGCACCCACAAATAAATTCGTGATGATCCGTTTTCCATAAATCCATGAGACCAGACCTCCAGTCTTCATGCTGAAAAATGAAGTACCAGAACCAGCCAGACAGGCCAAGAAATTGATGGACCTCCTAGACATTTCTTGGAGTGGGCCAAGACTGTAAGGTCAAGACCTTAACAGGATTGGCATTGACACCATCATCAGTAACCAAATAGCCTAAAACTAAGAGATCCTTGATGAAAAACTCAGTTTTTTTTAAAGTTCCGTTCCCAGCTAAACTTTCACACCCTGTCATTTAAAATAGGGCTTCAAGGCCCAGCAGGTGTTCTTTCCAGAGTGTCGTGGCCAGGCCTAAGTACTGGAGGACTGACTCAATGGCATTTGACATGGGACGTTAGAATTTATTGAGTCGAATTCCGTAAATCAAATATCACCCGACACGCAAGATACTGATGAGTGTGTGGTGACAAAGGGGGAAATTTTCTCATTCTACTCATCCATTGGCACTTGCCAGCAAGCATCGCGAAGATCAACATTCGAGCGAAAATGGCACTGGTGATACTGTTCAATGAGCAGTGGTGGAAAATTATCTTTCTGACAAGTCAGGTTCAATTCTACGTAGTCAATCACCGTGTGTGTAAGTCCATCGTTCTTATGGGTCAGAAATGGGACAGCAGTGCTCAATGTACTCAGAGACTATGATCCCTTCTGAAAGAATGTTAACAGCTTGTTCGTGCACATGTTTTCGACCTTACCAACTTAGGGATAGGGCTCCTGCACAGAGTGTCGATGGGCGTTGGTGGACAGTGCTTGAACAAGCCTGTCGTAGTGCAATGCCATCAACCTTCTCGAGGATTTCCTTCAAAGTTGGGTGAAGCTCATGATTACCAAGTACGATGCCTGCAGAAGGCAGTAAGTCGCGTAAAGGTTTTCAACGTAAAGAAAAATAAAATCCTTCATAAGATACCCAGTACCAATCAATAGTTACTTTTAAAAAGTTAACATCATACTAAACCAAGTTTCGAAATTGGCGCCCAAAATTATTGGCTGTTTCTAACAAAAGTAAGAGGTAAGTAAAAGTATGAGTTTTGATCTGGAATTTGGCCATGATAAAGCCTGGACAGGTGGACCAGTGGCCATCCACTAAGCGTACAGTTTGCTCCTTTCCACAGTACTTGAAGCCTAAGGCTATCAGATCTTTTCAAGTGTCGTCTGTATGGAACTTAAGAATGAACCTCCATCAATTAAGGCAACAGCAATTTTGTTACCTAATCGAACCAAAACACGCAACCACAGCGGGTACACTGCGGCTCTGGCAGGCCACGAATCACAAATGGGAGTTCAAAGTAGTAAACTTATCGTTGTGAAGTTTTTTTAAACTTGAGTTATGAATTCTAGATTGGCCTGGTAAACCTTCAGGAGGAACAGTTAACTGTTAACAGTTAGCAGTTAAAAGTTAATGATTGGTTAGAATAATTGCGTTATGGGCCATTACCTAAGTGCGCCTGGACTGCGAATCTAGAGTCATTTGTACTAGGGAAAGCCAACCCAAAAAACAACAATACAGATACAACTACCTGCTTAGTTCCATTCACCAATACCCACTGTTTGCAATGGCGGGGATGCTCCAATTCAACCAGTCGGTCAGCTTGTAAGGGTACCAACCTGGGAAGTTGATGTAGAGAAAGCTATGAAGTCGAACCATCTTCTTGGGTCAGACAGCTTGACAAACGTTCTTGGTTATCGGATCTAACGGCTAGCAACTGGGTGGATGATGCAGAGGATTGTACAACTGCATCACAGGTAGGGTGAAGAAGGATAGACACAGTGGGGTAGCCAGGAATTTGGGTAACATGTGCCTAGGCAGAGGGCAACATGTGTACAAGAAAGACCTGGTGCCTGGTGGTGTCTGGTGCCTATGGAAAATAAGTAGTTACTGGCGAAAAGGACAACGTAAGCGAACACTGACGGCATCGTGTACACTGCAGACGTTTGCACACCCTTAGCTACGCCACTGGATAGACGGCTCAGATGATTGCAATGGTGGGGTGACGGTAATTCGATGAAACATTGTCCGTAAAGGAGAGATTCATCATCTTTCTTTGGTGCTGCTGACAGAGAACTGTAGTGTCGGAGAAGATCGATGTGGTTGACGGCTAAAGGGTAAGTTGTGAATAGAAGGATTCTACAAGGCATCGAAACATCAGAATTTTTTCGAGTGATGTTTGAATTGGTGGTGCTGGTAGAACAAATCGATGTTGGAAATTGACGAACAAATTGTCGCTGCTTCTTTTTTCAATTAGGGTAAATTACGTTTTCTCCATTCTGGTTAATCCAAATTAAGTGGGGTTCTTTAAAGTTGGGTGAGCACCAAAATCTGCTCCGAAGATCCTTACCGATTCACAGCAGCGTAGGGAGGTCGATCCTTAAACTCGACAAACTTCAATTGCAAACGTTACCCAAATGATGGAGTTCGCCAGTCAGTGGTTCAGTTCATGGTAGTGATTTATTGGGTCGCTCGCAACTCTTGCATGACTACTGACCAAGGGTGGTGTGCGGATAATTAGGGCTGGAGTTTGAAGACAAATTCCAGTATCTACGTAGGTCAAAAATATTCAATCCCAAAACTGGGACAACCTTAAGGAGTCAGGCAAATTTGCATGGTTCCAAACTAGGGATCAACCCATAGAAATAGCCACGGGGGTGGATACAATTATTGTACATGTGCGACAGTGTTACATCATTAAATTGTGTGACACAATCAAGTAATCTTAAAACAATGCCTTGTGGAATCTCGACATTGTTGAATCTTCTTGGATTGTCAGGTCAAGTCAATGAAGCGGAAAGGGGATTGTTGCACTAAAGTCTTGAGATATGTCAAACCATTGGCCGAAAATTGGTAAGTCCAAAAAGATGGCGCTACACCAACTGCCTCGCTGCTAAAATGACAAAATGGTTGCTACCGCTCATTTTATTCGTCAGATAAATTATGTTCTTGGATCCTGTTGATAACTGACGGATTTGAATGCAGTTTTTCTGTAAGAACTTTGATAGTTTGTGTTATCGCTGACTGGACGTAGATATTTTAACTTTCCTCTTGCGATGTTAGCGATTTCTCAAACTCAACTCGCTCTGAATTTAGCTGGCTGCTAAAACAGCCTTATTGATTGGTAAAGAAGATTTCTAATGTTAGTGATATAAAAGTTCTTCACGAAATTTCCAGGATGGCACAACTGGAGATGGAGTCAAAATGGCATGGTGTAGGTATTGAAGTCAAAGAGATCAAGGGCCGTACACTTTGACGTATACTACGTGCCGATTGTTTCTCCCGTTTTTGCGCAAATTTTATTGAAATGAGGTATGATCTTGTGGACATTTCCAAGTAAAATGTGTTTAGTTTCATATTAGAAGATAATTTTGTATATGAAGCTGGAGCGAATGACGGACACTCCTGTTAAAAATTTTATTTTCTGATCAGTCTGAATTTGGAGTATAAGATTCGTCTCAGAATCCCAATCAAGTCTGTCAAACGTCTAAAATCAAGTCAAACTAATATCTAAATCCTGGGCTGTACCATACTTCCATGCTCAGTGGGCCTTGATCTCACAAGGTTGGTCTTCTCACGTCAAATAACGCTCTTCTCTCCCGGTTGTAATCAACATGTAAGTACAGTGTGAATAAACTAAGATGAGTACGTAATGAAGCCGAGTCCACCTTTACGAAGCAATGAAAGCTGATCCCTTCACACTTGCAAAAAAAATATATATATTATGTATATGGACATAATTACTGCCAACAAAATTACTTGAGACCGTGAAAAAAGTCAGAGTAGCAAAAGTCACAAAATAAGTCCGTAGTATGATATGTGTGGTCAATTATTTCTTTAAGTTAACTGATTTCAACATTGTCTTGAAAGACCCACTGGAACTTAACGATGGCAACTCACCAGGTAGATCATGGAAAATTTTAGTTACGTGGTTCGCAAAAAAATAAATCGTGAATAGTCCGTCAAGTCCATGCAGCAATCTGTAAGGGTTCCCTTGTTGAAAACTGAAAGTCCGTAATAAGATATGTGTGGTCACTTATTTTTTTAAGTTAACTGATTTCAGCTTTGTCTTGAAAGATCCACTGGAACCTAACGATGGCAACTCACCAGGTAAATCATAGAAAATTTTAGTGGTTCACAAAAAAAAAAAAAGCGTGCATAGGCCTTCAAATCCGTTCAACAATCTGTAAGGGTTTCCTTGTTGAAAACTGAATTTCCTAAAAATTGTGTCAGTCGACAGTAGGCAGGAGTCATTTAGGATAAAATAAAAGGCAGTGGTCCTAGGACACTGCCTTGGGATACACCACTAGTCACAGATTTAGCACATGAGCGTGTATTTACCACATCAACGTACTGGATGCGAGCTAGTAAAATTTGTTTTCTTAAACCAATATAATAAAGCATTTGTAAAACTCAAAGTGCCAGTGTTGCTTGTTGCAGTATGGGAATGACTTATGGAATACTTTTGCAAACATTAAATTTTTTAATCCGTCTTCCAGTTTTTCTATTTCTTTTTTTTTTCCTTCCAAACTTCCTGTAAAATATTTTGATTGAATTGGAAGTGGGTCACAAAAACAAAATTATTATTTTTAGTTAAGGTCTCAATTGACACGTGACAGAAAATGCTGTAAGTATTTGCAGTAGCCTATATCTTATTTGTTTGACTGCTACCAAGTTTATGTATTAGCCTAACAGCACTTTGAAATTGAGTTGTTGGAAAAAACAATAATTGCGGACATGTTGCATTGCTTAAAACGTTATGGGGTATGGTGGCCCGGGTCATACAGTTTATTTATGATGCAATCGTTTATGGTCATCAGCCCCAGAGCGGTATCAGCTCACCTTCGAACCTCAAACTTTAGTTCTTGATTAAAGAAAACTCATTCTTGTTAAACACTTTTCCAGATGTTCCTCGTACAACGGTCGGCGAATTTCACCTCGTGTCGTATCCATAGTACGAATGTGACTGGCTGACCCTCTCCAATTTTCAACGACTTGTGTCTAATTATATGTCCCTTTTAATCGTACCATGGGTCAACAGTTGGACTAGGTCAGGTGGGTCGTGGGTTATAATTCAAGTGGGTCAGTGGAGTCATGGTCTGAAAAAGGAGTCGACTTCGATATCTGACTGATAATTTTGTAGGTGTGGAGATGAATTGGCGACGATTGGAATGCCATTGCCAAAAGAGCTTATCCAATCATAAATGATGCATAACAGCTGTAAATACGTAGATCGTCCCGACACAAAACCAAATACCAAATTCCATCTACTCCCCATCTTATTAGTAAAGCGTTAAGTCATTGCTCCTTTATTTTCTGTACTTCGTTCAAGGGTTGGCAAGTTTTTGCCACCGTCCCGGCAAAAACTGGTTTTCACCATGTTTTTGCCACTTTGGCCAAAAATATGGCAAAAAATTGACTTCAATATTGCAAAAATCGACGTGAAGTCAAAACAAACAAAAAAGTGTGTCTACAATAGTCAAATATTGGTTAATTATAAAAGCTCCCCTAATTGAAAACTTCACATACTTTACTTCGAAAATTCAGATTCACTTCTTATTTACCTTTCATATGCTTAAAAGATATTCTTCTCACAATATCTATGCAAATTTATGCAACTGACCGCCGTAAATTTGTATAGATATTGTAAGAAGAATATATTTTACTGTGAAAATAAGCTTGTGAAGAAGCTTGCTGGTGTTTGCCAGTTTTAGCCAGTAATAACCGGGAAAAAAAACCCCGGGAAAAACCATGTTTTTGCCACTGTCCCGAAAACCCAACCCTGCTTCGTTCTAATCAGGGTGGCGTTTAAAAACTCAAGATGAATTTCCCTGATTTTTCCATGTTTTTAAAGGCCAATACTGAAATTCTCCCCTGATTTTTTTAATCGGTCGAAGGCGGTACATTACGGGACTGCGGAACATTTTATTTCGCATTTCACTCAAACCGCAATAACTATATCGGATCGCATTTCTAAATCAAAAATTGCATTGCCCTAACTGGCGTTGGTAAGAAGCAGGAATGCCATAATAATCTAAACAAAACTAGCATTGAACAGGTAACGTCCAATATTACTTAGACCAAGAATTTATAAGGATGGGGAGGAGAATTTGTGACTGAGACACACCCCCCCCCCCCCTCTGAAACGTCTCAGAATCATTCCTGTTAATTCCGTCTAAGTTTATAGAGGGTGGCATGAGGTTTATGTGGACATTTCTACTCAGTTTTCAGCCTAAAATTAAACTAAACTAAACTAGCTTGTATTTAATTATTATTTAGTTTAGCTTTGTTGTATTTTAGTTTACTTTAGATTTGGGCTGAAAAATGAGCAAAAAATTACCAGGTGGAACGCGTGGAACTCTCTGAAAACTTGGATGGAACTATTAGGAATGAATGTAACACGTTTCAATAGAGCAGTGACATTTGCCGCCATATTGGCACCAGATTAGCACCAGTATGGGTTTTGGAGGGCATAACTACAAGGTGTACTACATAAAAATGGAGGGAAAAACAACGGAAGAGCGGATTTCTTAGGCTTAAAATAACGTTGTTTTCTCCAACAACAAAAATCGCGCGTTTTAGGTCTAAGAAATCACTCTTCACAGCATCGGCTTCAGTATGACGCTCTTCTGTTTCTCTCTGCAGTGCCCCTTGCAGCTAACCCATTAAGGCTCCAGCATAGAGTTATATACAATAATACGTCGTGTCACTGCTCTATAGGGACTTATTAGTGTTACAAATTCTCCTCCACAACCCTATAAATTCTTGCTTAGACATAAGGAGTTTTTCTTTATCAGAAATGAAACAAAAAGAAGACGATATTTTTAACTAATAAAGTGAAGGTTTTAAAAGCGCATTATGAAATAAGGCTTTCCGGAAAATATTACAATTTCCTGACCTTCAGCATATATTTATCAAATTCCCTGATTTTTCGCTGACATTTCCAGACTTGATAAATTCCCTGAATTTTTCCCGGTTTCCAATGTAGAACGCCACCTTGCTAATGGAGTGGACCAAGCTTAAAAAAAAATTAAGTTAAACTCTCACTGGTTGGCCGGACCTTGACTACTCCTACCCAACTGTTACAATAGTCCATCATCGGCAGGTGATGTCTTTTCCCTCATTACTACTGGCTTTCAAGCTCAGCCATTACACTGGACAGTTTTTCTCTCCCTTGAACGAGTGTTTTAGATTCCACAGCCTGACACCATCGTCCAACAAAAGGCCGGTTAGTCGGGTAATCAAACGCGCAAAGATCGCAGCGATCGCGCTGCCCGCTTGATACGTTGAAAACCTTTTTGTTTTTGCCGCAAATTCTTAGCGATGCGACATGTCTTGCTGTGTGCGTGGAGCCGGCCTGCCAGTAGCTAGCGTTACTGGAAATCAGATCTGGTTCTGGGATCGAACAGCCAGATTAACATTTATGTTTGTCATTGAGCTTAAACGAACTCATCGTGCCGAATCCAGCTTAATTTTATTTGTTTCGTAATTAATTATTTTCTTTCCCCAACACGTCTGAATATTCGGTTCTGGTTTTGGGCGGTGGCAACTAGTTCGTACCGTCTGAGCCGTCCCCGAAACGAGAAAAGACACGAGAGTGGGGCTTAGCATACTCGCTCGCTTGCGTCGGTGGCGCCCCCTCGTTACTGGAATGTTTTACGCGTAGCCTGGCATCACAACAGTCATTAGAGCGAGCTCTGAAGGCAGCGTCAGAACCGGCAGTGACACCAACACCACTTTAGAAGACATGTTGGGATCAATTAGCGCCACCTAGACCTCATTAAACTTGGCATACATGGCTCGGCCTGTGTCATGCCAGAGAGATAATTAAACCGTGACACACAAGGCTCGGTTGCTTGTGTGTTGATGTGGCCCCAACTGATACCTTCCATCGGAAGCATTCACGGACAATGTACAAGCGGAGAATCCGCAATTCTTTGTGGATTGTAACCAGCAGAGTTCCTATAACATGCTTTCTGAGAGGCACAAACGGTGAAGCATTCACACGGAACAATAAAAATTCGAAGGTGGAAACGAGAAAGGGAAAGGACGGGAAATTACGAAATGTGGTCGTACAAAAATTTGTAGATTAAAGTTAAAATAATAATAAAAAAATAAAAAAACACTTTAACCATCATGAAACGGTGATGTGGGGGTACGGAAGGGCAATACGCCAAATAACACCGTTCCAACCGAATATCGAAATAATATTGTCGTTAAAAGAGGGACTTTGTCACATCACGGGCTGATTTAAAGGCTCCCACTGAGAATGCACCAACGGAAATATCAGGAAGCCAGTTCCAAGGTGCTACCACCCTCATCGCCCAAAAAAATTTAACCTGCATTCAAGCGCCAAGTTCAATCATAAGGGTTTATTAATAATATCAAGAATTTATAGGATTCGGGAGGAAAACTTGTAACTCTAAAAAAAACCGTATTGAAACGCGTTACATTCATTCCTATTAGTTCCGTCCGAGTTTTCAGAGGGCGCCACGCGTTCCATCTGGTAATTTTTGCTCCTTTTTCAGCCCAAATCTAAAGTGTACTAAATTACAACTAAGCTCAACTAAATATTAATTAAACACAAGCTAGTTTCGTTTATTTTAGTTTAATTTTAGGCTGTAAACTGAGTAGAAATTACCACGTCAAACTCATGGCGCCCTCTACAAACTTAGATGGTACTAAAAGTAATGAATCTAAAACGTTTCAGAAGGGGTCACTGTCACAAATTTTCCTCCACAATCCAATAAATTCTTGATAATATTAATAGAATATTTAATGTACTAGCACGCAGGTCAGGAAAGGACCACGGAAGGTAGCTTATATCCAGCCTAAAAGTCGTAAGGTAACACACTGAAGTGCGTGAAATAGGTCTGGTGAGAGTTGAAAATGGAAGTGAGAGGTAAAAAATAAACTATTTACAATTAAAAAAACATATGTATATAATAATAATAATAATAATAATAATAATAATAATAATAATAATAACAGTTAAAAATAACGTGGAGCCTTACCTGCAATATAGTATATCATGGCAGGACAGTTTAAAAATAAGCTATAAAAAAAAAGGAAAGTTCACACAGAGTGTGAACTGGTCGAATTTGGTAAAAACTAAATAAAAAAAACTCCAACCCTACAACAAAAACTTAACTTGCTGTGCAATATTCTGGCCGTATCAAGAACGAGGTAAAGTTTGACAGTGTATGACAAGGTTGACAAGGTTGTACGAACCCTGATATTCCCTTTCAACCATAAAAAACCCAATTTTTTCCACCCTTTAATTTCTACACCCTAAAATTATATTTTCCATATTTTGTGTGCTCAGTATGCTGCTCCACTGTTCTAAATTATTTTTTTGTAGTAAATCTGATTTTTTTTTTTGGGGGGGGGGGGGGGGCAAGCACTAAAAACAGCATATGTATTAGAGAAAACTTTGTTAGATATGAACCGGAAATATTGGCTTTAAACCCTAGTAACATACAAGTTTATAAGAACCTGCCTGTTTCTTGCCGTTTTGCTTCTTGAGGGCAAATGAAACTAATTATTATATATTTTTTATTAATTTTTTTTAAGTGTTGACAAATCCTACTATCTGGGTGCTTTAGTTTTTAGTATTCACCGTAGCATATCTTGCAATATTTTAGCATTGTTTTTATTTTTTAATTGTACAGCTTCTTTTTGAGCCTTTTAACACTTTTCACACCCTTCCCATATCTTGCACATTTGGCGATGCCATCGGGGACCTTTGAGTCCCTGGCAGGTCTAACCTTGGTGGAAAGGCATTCGTGTCCCCAAACCTCTTCCCATCACCATTCCTTGGCCATTTTATGTACACTGTACTTACATGTAATTGTGGCTGGCCGTTAGTGACCTCTTGGTCCTTACCAGGCCCGTTGCAATCGCAACAAATATTGTTATTAAATCATGTTATTAAAATTTTAAATTGTCTTTCATCATCAAGTTTCCCCTACACATTTTGCTGAATTTCTGCCTTACTGAATTCAGGAATTTTTTTTGTAAGTTTATGAAGTGTACTGTGTCACTGTAGGAGCTTCTGCATAAAACATACCGCATGCTGTTACTTAGAAATTTTACTGAACGAGGAAATTCCACACTTTTGCAGCGTAATATTACAAATTCATCAGAATTCCATACTTTTCAAGGCCGAGAAAATGGCCTTATGAAATTCCATACTTACCCAGGTTTTCCAGCTACAACGCTTTGTGAAATATGGTTAAGAGTTTTTTTTTTGTGTGTAGTTAATTAAAACTGGTCATGAAGTTGTAATTAAAACTGAACAGCATTAAGTACCTCTCATCGTGTTCTCTTTCTATATACCACAAACCAAAATTAACGCACACGACAAATTGCATCTTTGAACAACAACAAGGTTATCGAGACGTTAACGTGCTAGTAATCCAAAATGATACTTCCAAATGCACAAGTTGTATACGGTTCCGCAGTGGTTAAAGGTTAAACAGTGATATAAACAGGGTCAACGGATGCAGGGTTGAGGAGAGGGATGGAAGGCAATGACTACTCAAAGCGAAGCTCGCAGCGATTTAAAACAAAAAAAAAAGGATAAATGAACTTGCCAAGTAACTAACCGCTGTTCAAGTGGTAAACAACAAAAATGGCTGCCATGAAAATTCTAATCGCAAGCATCAAGCTGGAATGACTAAAGGCGCGTTTACGCAACGACTCGCCTTTGCATTCTCGCAGCTAGAACTCAATCGCGATGGCAAAGGTGACATTGCCATGGTAACAACGCTAAATGGATTAGCTAAATCCGACATCGTTTGAGTAAATATCTTGCAGTCTTATAATCCGTGCCAATAATATAAAGAATTCCTCATGACGAAACAATATTCACAAACGCTTCTGAACTCACGTTATTTGCTGTTTTCGTTGCGAGACGGCAGACATAAAACCGCCGCCATGTTGGAATTTGAGGTGATTTCTATAGCTTCTAGCTGCGAGAATGCAAAAGAGAGTGGTTGCGACCTAAGTTTTCTCGCTAACTAGTTTTTGCTTGGTTAATAGTAAATCTGTGGCTATACTTCTCGCCTTTACCGGCGAATGCGGCTTTCAAGTTGTCTCTACGTAGTAGTAACCATGGCAACAACGCGAACGTAGATTTTTTTCCTTGTGCTTCGTGACACTACGTACCATACGTGCAACATGACAGCGTCGATTTATGATAACAAGAAAACAATTTTTACTGCAGTACAGCACGACAGACAGATTTCTGAATGGCGGCATTCGATGGTTTGTCTTCGATACGATAACCCTGAAATGGACCCCATGTTGGATTTTGAATTCCCGCTGCGAGCAGCTGTTATACTGCCGTCGTCTGATCACTGCTAGAAGCTTTTATTGGCCTTTTGTGAGGCATCGCAGCCAGCAAATGTCGGCATCAAAACTGCATTTTTCGAAAAAGGTAGGGGTAATGCCCCCTCCCCCCTCCTGTGAACGCCACTGATGATACAGGATGACTTGGGCCAAAACGTTGTACATTGTTATGAAAAGACCATTGTCGCTTTGCATTGCACTCGTAGGCTGCTATCGACGCTGCCAAATCCAATTAAATACGAAGATTGGTAATTGAGTAGAGCTAGTATCCCCATGGAGTAAGAGGTAGCGTTAAAGTGGGAAAGGAAGATAGGAGCAGGGGGATAATTTCTCCACATATCTTAACAGCTAGGTACGTAATTGCTGTCACGTGCCAGCCACGATACTATGGCGAATCGTTCTGGTGACGATTTGGGGTTCAAGTGCTGCCAATTCGTGACGTGTGAAAATTAGCAAAACGAGTTAGTTTTACTCGATCCAACCGGGTTAATTTTCGAATGCACCCTTTGTAAACCTTTTTTCATCTATATATACTTCTGACAATTTTTATATATTTTCAATTGGTCCATTTTACTGCTCTGATGTAACGCGTAAATGCTTATTTTATTCAAGGTTGCGTTAGCTCGTACGCTACGTTTAGGTCAGGGCATGCCCCAAGTAAGACAGCAAGCACCATTCACACCAAGATTCTGGTTTTGCGTGTAGTTCCAATTACCAGTTCCCAGTTCCAATTACCAGTTCCAGCGGTGTACCTACGTTAGGTGGGACCGGTTGTAAATCCCCCCCCCCCTCGGTGGCCTCCCGTCTCCTAAAATATGCAGGACGGCCGATAAAAACGCACGAGCTGAAAAAATTACGAAGTCCATACTTTTTTCTAATTTTGTTTTATTTTTGTTATAGTGAAAATTGGGACCACTTTTTCTTACTCCAGTCGCGTGGTCCCTATTTTCAGTCTTTTTTTTTTTAAACTTGGAAAATAGTTTTGGACTTATTGAAATTTTTCAGCTCGTGGGTTTTTTTCTTTTTTTTTTGTGGGCCACCATTTTATTTAATGATAGGGGGATGAATGGACGGTAGGCTCGAAATGTATTTGTATAGTGTACTACAAAAGAGCCTTTTTAAAATATAAATAATTTTTTTTCCTTTCGGGGGCCCCCTGAGGTTGGGGGCCGGTGGCATTCTGCCACCCTTGCCACCCTATAGCTAGGCCGCTGTAGGTCACCTTAAAGGTTTCCTTGGGTCCTTGAGGCGCTCTTGAAAAATAGTGACTAGTTGACGTTGTACGCGATGCTTCCGTGACTCCGTTCCACACTTACTGTTAAACAACAAAACCAGTGAGGGAAAAAAACAAACTTTTTGATTAATCTAATTCAGCTAAGCGACAGCTACGAGAAATATTTTTTTCTCAAATTGCTCTATTTTTTCCTGGTTCTTACGTTCGTTCTCTCTATCTCTAGCTTGGTCGCCGTCGTCGCGTTCTCTGATAAAATGAAAATATGCAGACACGGGATCTCACGAGAACTAGACGAGAGACGAGTAGGCATTAATTGAATTCCAAACGTGTGATCTGTTGTCTAGTGTGTTCGTCCTTACGCCGGCCTGTCTGTATGTGCTTGGGTTAGATCGCGTATGCGCTGGCAAGAATGGAATGATTCTCCCCCCCCCCCCCACGCCCCCCTCTCCACCTTCCTTGCAACTAGGACCTATTTTCCAAGCGCAAAAACCATTGAGGTTTTCAAGGAGATGGCGACTATATATACCGATGTGCGTTTATTCTGCTTGAGGAAAATTGAAAATAAGCCAACAGCGAAAATCATACACTAAAAACAACGTAGTTCAGTAAGCCACCTTTATGCACTTACGTTTCGTCGGAGTGACATGACCCGAATTCGAACCGGCTACCCAGTTCGCCCCCAGATCACTTTCATAGCGCCTTAATCGCTATGGCCACATCCTCCACTGGCATAAAGATAACTCACTGAACCCGTTACTAAGGTTACAACCGTGACCAGGGCTCCATTCGACCGAAGTTCACTCGACCATAGAAATGGAAAAGGAAGACAAATCATACTCTTACAAGGCTCAATAAAGGAGAAATAAATAGACATAAATCGCTGGGAATAATATTAAGGAAAATTGAAAATAAGCCAACAGCGAAAATCATACCGGTTCGAATCCGGGTCATGCCACTCCGACGAAACAAAAGTGCATAAAGGTGGCTTACTCGTTATTTCTAGTGTATGATTTTCGCTGTTGGCTTATTTTTAATTTTCCTTAATATTTTTTCCAGCGATTTATGTCTATTTATTCTGCTTGACGTAGGCTACGTGGAAGTGGCTGACCCCTTTGTAGAAGCAGGGGCGTACTGGCTATACAGGAAAGTGGGAGATTTCCCGTGGCAGGCCTATACATCGAGGGCCTGTTGGGGGTAGTGCTTTCACTCCTCACTTACAGAATTTCCTCAGGTAAAGACAAAACTTCCCCTTTTTTTCGCTGTGCCCCAAAATTTCCTTTTT
This sequence comes from Lithobius niger, assembly GCA_023313725.1. Taxonomy (NCBI): domain Eukaryota; kingdom Metazoa; phylum Arthropoda; class Chilopoda; order Lithobiomorpha; family Lithobiidae; genus Lithobius; species Lithobius niger. Next base: position 14,635 of record JAHWFP010034317.1, on the reverse strand, counting down.
TTTTTACTTCCCTTGTTTAATTTCCTTTCACTACACCACTTCCATTAATCTTTCCTAAATAAAAAAAAATTATGAGCCCGTTTTAATGGCACAGGAGCGCTACCTATGGACAAATTGAAAATAAAATTCAAATGACTACTTATTTTAATAGAACTGGTCGACCTTCACCAATGTCGGTCGCAACTCGCCAAACGGCAAGGAAAATTCTGCAGTTGGCGACTTGATTTTTAGAGCTACTCGCCAAAATGCCGACTGATTAACAAACCCGGATGCTTAATTTGTCATATCTCGGAAACCGTATTAGCCAGAAACAAGCGGTTTGCGGCGTTGCATGCAGAATTACAAGGGATCTCCAACCTAGTGTGCTACAATGTTGCTATCCACTTTAGTTGATTGGAGAATTAGATTTATGCAAACAACATTTAAGCATTAAGTAGTAGCACAACTGCTAAAATCGTTTCTTCATGGCGAGGAGGTAATGGATAATGCGAGTGCATTTTAATGTCTACTCGGGCCAAATGGCGAGTACCACACAATTCACATTCGTGAAGGTTGGAACTAGTCTTCCAGGCTTCTACCGTTCCAGCCAAAAGTGTTGTATGTGGATAGACCTGTAGAAGTTATACCACGCGCCATGGCTGTTTGCTGTGACGTGCATCACGTGACTGGGCTAGTCCAATCAGACGGCCAAACAGCCGTTGTTCTCGTTCGTCACTGGCTAACTCGTGGTGACGTCACGGCAAACAGCCATTGCGCATGGTTTAGGACTCCCACACTTTTCGTGATTTTAGCCTTAATAGGCCAGCAAGAGACGAGAAATATACACTAACCAAATTGTAAATTGGGGTTGGCTAAGTGTTTAAAATCTGAACACGTGTTTGTTGGAGTAGAATCGATATGGTGGGTCTGGACGGAGAGAAGATCGTGAAGCACTACAGAAAATTGCAACTTGCAAATAAAATACAGAATTTCCCCATTTTTTTTTCCTTTTGAATTTGTCTCTCCCTTTGACCAGCATTTTTCCCTAAAAAGGAAAAAATTCCCTGTAACTGGAAGCACTGGCACGGGGGGCTATTGAAATTTTGTCACGATGACACTACGAAATGCCACAGGAGACGGGTCTACATACGTTAACCATTTCCCGGGCCTAATGGCCTTCCCAGTCCGCCCCTGCGTTGACGAATCAACTCTGAATGAAATGCAGGATGTTTAGGTTTAAGAAATTACGATTATGTCGAAATTCTATTTCTAAAGACGTCACATGCTCTGTATAAAATTTATGCACGAACCATCACTTTGATTGCGGTACTAATTCAGGACTATTGAAGTTCATGTAGTGCATCTTCGGCGAATTAAGCTACGTGAACGTATTTTAAAATTGTGATAGCTGGGAGGTGGGAGGGGGGGGCGTCGAGGTGGCGGCATGGCAGGCGCGGATTTGTACTTTTTACGCCTTAGGTCAAAGTTCATGACTACACCCTCCACCCCCCCCTCCAATATATATGTATGTTAAAATTATATTATTTTAAATCTTCCGAAAGCTATCATTACATTAAATATTAAATATTTCTTAAAAAGAAATTGTTTTTAACATAATACAGCCAACAAGTACTTGTTAAGCACTAAATTTAAACATTTTCTGATATGCATATAAAACATGAATTGACTATATTAAGGTGACATTAATAAATTAATGACGTTTAGCGCTGATTTTTGAAAAGGCTATAAATTTAAAGAAGCAGAATATTAAGCAGTATTTAAATTTACACGACAGTAAAATTAGAAAACAATATACAGAAAACCACGAATACTTTCCATGCAAAGTTATTTTAGCACAGTTTTCTGAAATTCTAAAATTCGCTTTGGATCAAGCAAACGCTTCGATGGTGAGATTGAAATCAACCCACTGGGTAAAAACTGCCTCAACGAACTGTGGATATTTTTTATCGTTTTCAAACAAAAAAAGGACCTCTCAGTTGATGCATTCGCAATAGAGCAGTGACACGACGTAGTATTATTGTATATAACTCTATATATGCTGGAGCTGGGTTAGCTGCAAGGGACACTTCAGAGAGAAATAGAAGGGCGTCATACTGAAGCCAATGCTGTGAAGAGTGATTTCTTAGACCTAAAACGCGCGATTTTTGTTGTTGGAGAAAACAACTTTATTTTAAGCTAAAGAAATCCGTTCTTCCGTTATTTTCCCCTCCAATTTTATGTAGTGCACCTTGCAGTTATGCCCTCCAAAACCCACGCTGGTGCCAATATGGCGGTAAATGTCACTGCTCTATAGGTGTACAAACTTACATTCTTAGCAGAATATCCATAATCAGATCGATTGTTTGCAGGTAATTTTCCCTTCGCCATTCAATTTGTAAAATGGAAGAAGCTTTTTTACCTTCAACCTTGCTGGTTAGAAGATGAGAGTTGAGGAAGTGTTAGAACCGTCAGTTAAAGGCGCCGGTTAACCATTTCGATAGCGTTGCCCATATTCTAAACACAGCATCCACGTTCAAGAATCTCCGTCATCCAATAGGCTGATGTGGGTCACGTGATCTCGTTTTAGTTATGAAAATTCGCGGCGCTGCTGCGAAGTGTTCTTCCTTTTTTTTTAATTTACCGCTATTTTCTTTAGATTGCTCGAAGATTCTACGCAGCTGTATCTACGAGTTGAAAAAGTTAAAAGGCACCTTTAATGACGGGCAAGGGATGATTCGTCTTCAAGTTCTGCAGGGGTCCAACTCCACATTTTTGTTACGGCAGCAAATCTTCGAGAATTCTTCGTGCAGCAACCATTCTTTTTTTTTTTCATTTCTACTTTCAACTTGTCAACACATGGGGATGAATGTGTTTCCTCTGAAAATGTCTCGCTCCGAAAGGTGTATATAGGCCTACCTCGTCACATAGATTAGATTGGCTTAAATCAAAGTGACTTGAGCGTCAATTGGTTCTAATTCGTTTTGTGAGGGGGGGGGGGGACGGCGGCGGCTATGGATGAATTCGTCAGGTTGGCCAAGAGGGGATCCGCAACTCCGCCCGTGTTCAATCGAGCCTTCAGCCCTCATCACTCCAAACTTGGCAACTTCAATCTAGTATCTCTAAAGAAACATATACATCTTCAAAACCATTCAAGCCATGATAAACTTGGAATAAGCTCGATAAGAAACTGCGGAAAACGTATTTTCCAGAGCTCAAAAGAAACAATACTTTAAAGGCCGGTTGCCACCAAATTAGCATTGCAGCATCTAGGCCTATGGAAGTTCTCTCTCGCCCGTAAGCAAAGGAATGCACAAAGCAAAACTTTTAAACGCTACAAACAAGCCACGTGACTCCTTAATTATTGAGTACAAATTTGGTATACGTCCTCGTGCACCTGGAAACAAGCTGTAACGATTAACGATAATGATATCACTAGATGGCGCCACAGAAAAATATAAAGAAAATTCCCTGGTGCCATCTAATGACACTATTATCGTTAATTTTTATACAGCTTGTTTCCAGGTGTACAAGGGTGTACCAAATTTTTACTCAATAATTAAGGAGTCACGTGGCTGGTTTGTTGCGTTTAAAAGTTTTGCTTTGTGTATTCCTTTGCTTCCTGCGAGAGAGAACTTGATAGGTCTAGATGCGGCAATGCTAATTTGGTGGACAACCGGCCTTTAAGTTCCAAGCATTGTTAGGACATTTTAGTGCTACATGCAACGTAGCGAACATTTTTCTTCTTACTTTTTTTTTAACAGAAATAACTGTAAAAAGAAACAGGCGAAAATATCTTGTGTAGACCAGTTGAGGATAAATACCCTTTGTAAAAACATTTACACAACAAAACACGAAATCAGCTGGTGCGATATTTAAATTATATACCCACACCATAATAATTGCAGCCAGGCTTGTGGTATTTCGCACAATACCCAAGACATCGTTTAAGGCCTTTAAATCAACTGCTCATTGTTCGACCACTGATCTTTAACTAAAGAACCACTAAAGTAATTCCTCTAAAGAAGGCGGATTGTTGACCCCTTCTTGTTGTCCCCAAGACTGAATCGGTCATTTCAAACCGCTTTCCCACGCTGGACCCAAGAAGGCGTATGATTTACACACAAACGTACACATACCGCCTTTCCGCAAGAAAACCGTAGTCCCCTTCTCAACCGCTAGCCGCTTGTGTTGTCCCCCCCTTCGACTTTGAGGGTCAGGTGGAATTGTTTTCAACGCTAAAAGACAAATCGTCACCTGTCCAAATTGTCGTTTCTCAGTGACAACGCTGTTGCCCCCAGTTGAGTGAGTTTTGTCCGCTGCAGAGACCTTGAATGATCGGCTTCGACAGCCGCCATTGTTGTTTGAGCGCAAACCGGCACGACGCGATTTGAGACGCCGGTCGGTTTAGTGGCGACTGCTTCGCAGGTGGCAGCACTGACTACGGCGCTGCAGATTTTCCGGGAACTCTCAACGTTGGACTAGGCCTTAATTTCAAAACGTGAAATGGGTCACTGGAAACTGCAGCCTAGAATAAAATTTAAAAAATGCTACTAAGCTGTTTTTTTTTAAATTTATTATTATTTTTTTATCAGAAATTCGGCAAAAGTACGTCAATATTTAACTTTTAATATTATAATATTATCACAACGTAACGTCACAGAAAGGTTACTAGCGCAAATAGCGCTCAACGCTTGACAAGGACCGCAGAAGCACAGACAAAATGGGCGCTGGAAATCGTAGCTTAAGCCGGACCATATTGAGGTTCAAAGATGCCGGCAAATAAACATTGCGCTGTCGGAAACTACCAAAACAATTCGTGGTATTTTTTACAAACCGGAGATCGCAAATGTTAGCTAAATTAACACAACGCACCTTCACGAAATTCGCGCTCCCTCGCTCTCGTTATTGAGGTTTGCCGGCCATTTTCAAGGTACGTGATTGCAACGTATATATACGGTGGCATATTGGAACACACAACTTTTTTCTACACACACAAAACTTTTATGAAACCGGAAGGAGATGCCACCGGCGCGGGTGCAGTACACCGTATATATCGTCCTAGGTTGCAGTGTGTCTTATCCGGCGTTGGAATGTCGAAGTTCTAATTTCATGATAGTTTTGTGTTGTTTATCCTAATGAGCCACCGTAGTCACAACACGAGTTCCTTCCCATTTGTCCTCCAAACTCATGTCCTCATGATGCGACGCTTGCCGATTGTTGTTTGCCATAGGAATACGCTCTTCCCATAACGAAGTGAATACGTTGGTCTACCAGGCGTCTACCAAAACACCACGTCGAAAAATCCTGACTTTTACCTGAAGTTTTTGTACTTTTTTCCTGACTCACTGACTATTTAGAGAAAACTTTGAGAATGGCTGCTCCCATGCAGCTAAGGGTTCTGTACAGCATTCCAACACAACCGTTTCCCAACAAAACCACGAAAGTAAACACATCATGTGAAGGCAGATTTATACTCCAACCCACCTCGAAATACACAAAACTGTTTACGCGACACCGCAGTAATAATGCAAAAATTGGAGGCCCAATCCGTAAAAAAAATTATCAAAATATTAAAAATAAAACGTCTGCTAACAGATTGAGCTATGAATCGGTCTAAGTGTTTACTTTTTTGTTATGTGAGCACTTCTGAACACATAATGTAGCAAAAAGTGTGTGATAAACAGCACGTGATTGCTCAGTTATAGGCCTAACTTCCCCTATTGCAGGCCAAACAAAAAAAAAAAAAAAAACCCGAATAAAAATTAACAAATAGCCAACTATGTGTTACCCAATTGTAGTTCGAAGTTTATTTTACCCAACATTAGCCTGTTTACGAGAAAATAATATCATCCTCACTTACCAGCGGTTCAAATTCCTGACTTTTTCCTGACTTCCTGACCTACTTTCAAATCACCTAACTTTTTCCTGACTGGCAGACACCCTGTTAAGATAGAGATGTGAACGAGATTTGCCGAGTTGCATAATCAAGTAGCTTATTGCATTTGCTCCGATTTGCAGAATCTTTACGCATGAATGTATTTCTTTTATTTAAAGGAAAATTACACCCATTTTGACATACATGTTTAACTTTTGTATCACTTACACAATAACTAAACACAAGAATAGCGGTAGGAATACGTTACGTACGTCCGATACAACAATTTAATTACTGCGTCACCAAAACACGACACGGAGACCGCCATTGTTTTGCTGGAACGTGCAGAAATAATGCCGACAGATGTCACTTATCGATTTGACTCGCAGCCGATTGAGATAGCTCTATTGGCTGTGAGTCGAAATCGAAAAGTGACATCTGTCGGCATTAATTTCTGCACGTTCCAGCAAAACAATGGCGGTCTCCTTGTCGTATTTTGGTGATGCAGTAATTAAATTATTGTATCGAACGTACGTAACGTATTCCTACCGCAATTCTTGTGTTTAGTTATTGTGTAAGTGATAACAAAAATTAAACATTTCTTATTATATCGTGGAAGTGGGAGCGTTAGTTGTATAGAAGAGACAACAAGAAATAAATGTAGCTTTATTGTTTTACGTCACGTGTAGGCTACTACACCCGTCTGAGAACGGTGCAGCAAAGGTTTGAGGCCAGCAAGATTTCCCTGAAATCAAGGTATTGGGTGAAGTAATTTTCTAGCTGTTGATGCGTCGTCTAACGGCGAAATCCGAAATCCGAAATCCAAGAGGGTATGGCAAAAATTCCCCAACAGCATCGTCCGTCCAGGTTGACCGCCAGCGGATTCTTCAACACTCAAGTCGCAAGACGTAATTCCAAAGCCATTACGTCACATTACCCTTGTTCAACGCGGGGTAATGTCCATTATTTTCAACAAAGTAAACAATAGGCTAGTAATGATCCATGCTGGCTCTGTCCATAGGACGATGCGAGCATTTTAGAACAGACACAATACTTCTAGCCGCCATTCTGCATGGCTGTCCCGATTCTGGGATACGATTTTGGCCTTTATTTTCAAAATTTTACTTAATTCCTATTTCCTAAACCTTTAGTAAATTTCCTAAACCATGTATTTTTGTACCGTAAACACTAATCCTTTCTTTCAAAATACGCTGCGTATCCGTTTGTGTATCGTAACCTGGCAACGGAAGAAAGTCACGCACCGCTCGGCTGAATCGTTAGGCTTAACTGCCCTGGCCTACCACGGCTTTCTAACGTCTATTATAGATATCTGTAAGCCGTGGGCCTAGCAGCTGACCACGAAAGCTTGCAGCAAGAGCGCTGTTTTGATATTTAGGCCTACTATACTCCAAGGTAGTACATTTTTTATTTATTTATTTTTATTTTTTTGCTTAGGCTACTCCTGGAATTAATAGGCAGTCAAAATATACAAAGGAAAGAAAAAAGAAGCCAACAGCGAAAGTCATAAACTAGAAATAAAGTACTACAGTAAGCCACCTTTATGCACTTACGTTTCGTCGGAGTGGCATGACCCGGATTCGAACTGGCAACCCAATTCGTCCCCAGATCAACGACATAGCGCCTTTATCACCATGGCTGCTCCTCCACTGGCTCTTCCACTGTCAGTGCATCAAGGGACGAATTGGGGTACTAGTTCGAATCCGGGTCATGCCACTTCGTCGAAGCGTAAGTGCCTAAAGACGGCTTACTGTACTACGTTATTTCTAGTGTATGATTTTCACTGTTTGGCTCGTTTTCCTCTAAGTTAAGTTGATTTGTGTATATTTATTCAGTCAAAATATGTACTATATTTATTAATTATTACATAATTGTGTAAAATAAAAAGGTTAATTTACATAAAAAAAATCGTTCGTATTTTTATTGTAACGAAACATGTCAGGTTTCCTGATCGACGTGTTTGTCCGAAAACAAGATCAGCCAAGGCGGCAACATCACGATGTGGAAGAATCGTTTCTTCACCGACAGCATCTCGTTCGCAGTATCCGTTTTTCACAGAACCGTTTTACCGTGCCTAACTTGAATTTGTCGGTCAGCTTAGGCCTATTTTCAACCGTTATTATCAAAAGTTTTGCATGAACAAATCTACCTAATGATTTTACCTAAGACCTAAGAAAATTTAGTTTTGTTACTGTACAGGATTCATACCGATATCTGAGAATGAATTATCCCTGGCTTATCCCTGATTTTCCCTGACTTATTTCTTCAAATTTCCCTGATCAAAAACACTTACACTTTTATTTTTAATTGTTCAATTACACAGAGTCAACTGCTTACTCTGCATTGCAGGCCTGGCATCATAACTACATCTGGATGGCAGCTGCAATTCTTCTCAGTTTTTTTTTTAAATAAAAAAACATAGGATAAGAATATATCAGCAATGCGAGTGAGCTTACGAGACCGCATGATTCATTCTAAAAACGAAATTCTAAAAAAAAAAAAAATAGTTCATAATAAATACGAATATCCTTGACTATCACTGAATTTTCACCATTTTTCCCTGACTTTCCCTGACCGTATTTTATATCCCTGACTATCCCTGATTTCCCTGACTGTATTTTATATCCCGACTATCCCTTATTTTCCCTGAATTTTCCGGTCGTATGAACCCTGGTGTATGAACTAAACAGAGAAAAAAAACAAAAAACTCTGAAATACACAAGTTAAGCAGGGTTCCCACCAAAAAATACTGAAATGTATTTCCCCGAGATTTCCCGGTTTTCCAGAGAAGGTTGAGATCAATTTCCAGGCCATCTACCGTAATATCAGGAAGGAAGGTTTTTTAAAAACACATTTACCCAGTTTTCATTTGTTTATTAGGTTTAACACAGTTCATGGAAGAGTATAGCCAGATATACTGAACTTTTAGAGTTCACGTAACATTAACTCGGTGTGTTTAATGTACTTGGGCCTAACCCTACGATAAATGTCGACGCATTTTTATTCGTTTACAAGGTTGTACAGCTTTCCAAGTTCAGATTTTTTCCACCTGAGTTTTCGAGATTTTCAGTGAAAAATCGGAGAATTCCCTGACTTTCAAACGTTGTCCTAATTCCCTGAGTTTTCAAAGTTTTCCAGGTTCTCCAGTTTGGTGGGAACCCTGTTAAAAACAAACAAACAAAAAAAAACTGCAAAATGAAAATAAAACTTAAAGGATTTATAGTTTAGAGTATGACATTTTGTGGGGGCCTTACGTCATTTGAAACAAATTGCTTGTTTAGATGAACCGACTTAATTTTGAAGTTGAGAGATAATCCAAGAATTCCATCTTGGAAAACTGTACTTATAGTAGGGGCCGAGATAATGTCCAAAATAGATTCTATAGTCGTTAAAGGAGCTTGATAGGCTCTCACACTACCCGGCTCGGTGCATGGACTTTGCCAGGATCCCCTTTACAGTTTTCAACTAGGTCAGTTTTTCTTCGGACAATACGCTGAGCTCTGCTATCCTTCAGCCACGATGACCACATTTGACGAGAAATTCTCTAACTAAATACCCAACGAGCTATTGGAAGTTACCACAATTTTTCATCACTCGTGTTTTGGCCGATCAAACCATAGGAACTTGTCGTCTCGTCGCTAGCTTGTTGTGTGGATACAGAGTACTATACATATCAATACGTTCTTTATCTCTCGTGATATTACGTATGATAATTGAAAAAAAAAACCATCAGTTTGGAAATTTCGGTTAAACGTAAATGGGATGGGAACGAGAAATTTCAAAGTTCTGCTAAATAATTCAGAATGGAGAATTGGTTATTTTAATGCGAGGAACAATTGGCGTAATTTATTAAAATTAAGAGGACAATCTTTTGGTATATATTTAGAGTGTGAATAATTTAATTATTCGTCAAATTCGGTTTAAATCGATATGTAGAACTGACAAGAAATGAGCAAGCCTAAACGTAAATGGGATGGGAATTAGACATTGCAAAGTTCTGTTAAATAATTCAGAATGGAGCATTAATTATTTTAATTCGAGGAACAATTGGCATAATTTGTTAAAATTTAGAGTACAACGTTTGGGTATAAATTCAAAGTATGAATAATTTAATTATTCGTCAAATTCAGTTTAAACTGATATGCAGAACTGACGAGAAGTGAGCAGGCCTATTCCATTTCAAAGTCATGACCGTAATGGCTGGTTGCCGTGGACACAGTTAAGAAGTAGGCATGTGAAGAAATAGTGGAAGAAGAGGTCTGGGGATAGGTAGGGGGGGAGAGGGGAGGTAGCTGAGGGCAGCAGAAGAGCAGGAATCTTGGCAGGTGATGCCCACGCTTTCACAAAGACCACACAAGCAGATCCAGCCCTCCTGCCAGGCTAACTCCTAATTACGGATTCTGTCACGTGGCGGCAGGGCATTCCAGGCAGCGCCAGGCTTTGCTGTTGTTAGAACGAACGCTCTTTTTCTCCAGCTCGACAGCTTTCCTAGCTAATCATCAAGAATCATGGCCGCCAATTGGCGGTAACCGTGAGAGACCTACCGCGTCGTGCCTACCCCGGGTTGGTTAGAAGCCGTGAATCCGTGTACGAAGACCGCCCTTTTCAACATCCTACCGTCGATTTCGTTTTCGTGAGACGGCAGCTGCCGTGGGGGGAACATACAACCCCCCCCTCCCCACTCCCGTCCCTCTAGTTGCCGAACACAACCTATATTCCTCCGGCGTCCCCTGCTGCACGTAGTTATTCGTGTCGTTTATCTTGCTGGTGTTGCTGAACGGCTGGTGCTGCCACCATTGAACGAATGCGGTTATTCTGGGGGAGCGAATGGAACTAGCCATAATTGGTACGCGATTCGCATGGGGTTCTGTTATCTTTTTTTTTTTCATTTCCAGAGGGAGGTAGTGGTGTGGTTAGGGGGGAGGAGGTGTAACAGACACTTCATGACACTTGCTGAGTCACTTTCCAGGTAGTCAGTCAACGAGCTCGTTAGCGTTTGGGAAAAGGTGGCGTGAACAGTGTGAATTAATTGGCGAATTAAATTTCGGAGATCCGGCTTTCCAAAACAGAGAATAGGTAGTTTTGATATTTCGCCTTCCCACGGAAACTTCCGGTTTCAAATTTCAGAACTTTAATTTCGAGAGTAAAAGGTGAAACGAACAAAAAAGTGGATTTGAAGTTATTTGAGTGTTTCGACCGCTGTAGCCAGGGTCTTTGCTTGTTTAGCAAATTTTAAAGGTATTGTTTAAAACTGAGAAGCTCGTGTAGAAAACCTGCATACGTTTTTGCCAAAATTAATGCAACTATGGACCAATGTCACTAATAATTTGCTAAAAAGGTAGCAACGATAAATTTAAATAAAATTAATTATTAGGCTACTTTATGGTTTCTGAATTGAATATTGAAGGTGTACGCTTAGCTTCCATTCTGTGACCGAAGGACATTGTGTCATTTCGTGTACGCGAATCGAGCACGCACGCAAGATGGCGGATGCGGCTAAATGGAGTTAAAAATGTACGGTGCGAATGCGTGCGTGTTTGTTCCTCTACTCTTCCGGACCTAAGATACACAAAGATGAGAGTAGCGATAAATAAATCACAGATAATTAAATTATGCTTCGGATAGGGCTATTTTCATCAGTGTAACTTGAGTGTTTTTATCCCCAAATGCCCAAAAAACTTCTGAAACGACGTCAAAATTCAATCAGGCAAAGTTACGGCTCAGGCAAACTTGAGTTACAAAATTGGTTGCATAAAACAAAACCTACAAGGACGACATTATTTTGCATCACACTTATTGAAATTAAAATGTAGAATATTGCATTAAAGGGAAAGAAAAAAGGGTAAAGGAAAAAAAAAATCGAGCACTACATGAACTCTCGTTCGGTCAGGTAATCGAGATTTTCAGGACTAAATTTTGTTATATGCGTCTATAGTTTTTTTTGTGCTCTATATTTTTTAAACTCTAAACCGGTTCCATGCCGCCAGAAATATTGGTAAAAAAAAAACAATCATTTGCTATACTATATCTATGATATAACTAAATACAGATGCAAACCTATTTCCGTTGCCTTTTGGACGTATATATCAGACTGCCTGAGCGAGTAATCGAACCCAGGACCTTTGGAACCAAAGGCCGAGGTCGACTGGAAAGTGTTTGTTTATTTGTATATATGCACGTGTTAAATGCTGCCTATGGACGTTTCCTTTTAGGCCGTGTCAGTCTGGCTTAGCGGTAGGACCTCGGCCTTTGGTTCCAAAGGTCCTGGGTTCGATTCCCCGCTCAGGCAGTCTCACATATAAGTCCGAAAGGCAACGTAAATAGGTTTGCATCTGTAATTAGTTATTTCTTGTGAGCCCTTGGCTTTCCCGTCTTTTATCTATGAGATGTGCCCGAGTTGCTAACCTATAACATCAACGATGAAACGGCAAATAAGATTCAAATTTCAAAGTGTTATAATAGTTGCTGGTTGTAACCAGGAGAAATTTCCCCGGTCAATTCCGAGACATATAGCTGGCAAAATCGAGTTTTTAACTTGGCATCAAAACTTTTAGCATCAAGTACCCATTTTACCACGAATACTGGTTAATACAATCATCATAATTTTGGTCAAGCTAGAAAATTAAGTTTACGATCCGGTGCTTTTCTCCACTCTTCGTCACTTTCACAAACTTTGCGCAAAATTCCTGAGGGCAAATTACTTTGCGCAAATTGCTTACAAATTACTTTGCACAAATTGCTCGCTCAACTTATGTGCTGCCCATGATTTTGGGTGGTGGTCGCTTTCCTGCTCGCCTCGTATGTTGACAGGGCTCCCAATTGTCACAAAATTCATGAAATTCATAATATTTTTTTTGGCTTTTAACGAAATGTCATAAATTTGTCATACATTTTTGTTTTGTGTCCTAAATATCATGAAATGATAGAAATGTTTAGAACAAATTCACACTGAAGTACGAACTACCATCACAAGTGCCACATAAAGCTGGGTTCGTACGGGACATGGGAGTCTTGGAATATCTAGAAAAGTTAGGGAAAAGGAAAATAGGTGAAAAAAGTCAGGGGAAAGTCAGGGAAAATCGAAATTTCCACGAATACTGGTTAATACAATCATCATAATTTTGGTCAAGCTAGAAAATTAAGTTTACGATCCGGTGCTTTTCTCCACTCTTCGTCACTTTCACAAACTTTGCGCAAAATTCCTGAGGGCAAATTACTTTGCGCAAATTGCTTACAAATTACTTTGCGCAAATTGCTCGCTCAACTTATGTGCTGCCCATGATTTTGGGTGGTGGTCGCTTTCCTGCTCGCCTCGTATGTTGACAGGGCTCCCAATTGTCACAAAATTCATGAAATTCATAATATTTTTTGGCTTTTAACGAAATGTCATAAATTTGTCATACATTTTTGTTTTGTGTCCTAAATATCATGAAATGATAGAAATTTTTAGAACAAATTCACACTGAAGTACGAACTACCATCACAAGTGCCACATAAAGCTGGGTTCGTACGGGACATGGGAGTCTTGGAATATCTAGAAAAGTCAGGGAAAAGGAAAATAGGTGAAAAAAGTCAGGGGAAAGTCAGGGAAAATCGAAATTAACCAGAAAGTCAGGAAAAAGTCAGGGAAAATTTTGGAAACGGTAGCCATAAAATCATTAAAAATATTATATGCTGATGCAGATACTATATTAAGTTAAGTAGTTAAATTATGACGCTAAAGGTCAGGGAAATGTGCAAATATGATCAGGGAAAACCTGGAAAAGTCAGGGAAATTCAAACCAAAAATTTTGTACGAACCCTGAAAAGGAATTCAAGATTTCTAAAGATGCCTTGTCCCCTCCCCCCTTGTAATGTTTACAAGGAGTTGAAGACTCACTTCGGTCTGGCAGGGTTTTTTGTTATTCAATCACCGTCACGATTTAAAGCATAAGCGTAGACAAAACAGGCACAAAACAAAACTTAGTAATGATTCCTGCAGAGGGTTCGTCGTTTGAAGTTGTGGTGTCAATCAACTCCGTGAAAATTGTGGACACTTCGTAAAACTTGAAATTCAGTTATGTTATTTACCAATCTTCTGTAAAATCAAAACAGCCCTCTTTGTGATCCAATTTGAACTGCACAGTATTTTAAGAATTTACACAGTCAGCCTGGGTGTAAAATTATATCAAGGAAGAGAAAAACAAGCCAAAGAAATAGCGAAAATCATAGAAATAACGTAGTATTGGCCCGGATTCGAACTGACAAACCAGTCACACCCCTCCTAGGAAACGTAAGTGCATAAGAGCGCGTTTATGCAACAACTCGCTTTTTCATTCGCGCAGCTAGCAGCTAAAATCACGTGAAATTCCAACATGGCGGCGGTTTTTAGCTCTGCCGCCTCGCAACGAAAATTGTCAATAGTGGGAGTTCAGAGCTACTACGAAAATTGTTTCGTCAGGAGAAATTCTTCGTCTTATTGTCACGGATTATAAGACCGCAAGCATTTACTCAAACGATTGTCGGATTTAGCTAAGCCAGGTTGCGTTGTTACTACGGCAACTACACCTTTGCCATCGCGATCACAGCGGCGAGAATGACAGCGGCGAGAATGCAATGGCGAGATGTTACGCGAATCCGTCCCAACGGTGCCTTGGTGTAGAACGTTATTTCTAGTAAGTGATTTTCTCTGTGTGGCTAGTTTTCTTCTTTCCTTACTGTAATTTACGCGATTTGTGTATATCAAGCCTCAGCATGAACTTCCATGTTAAACGTCAAACTTTG